>WIUT01006020.1:0-13979 GCA_010645135.1 Tetragonula clypearis
TTTTTTTTTTTTTTTTTTTTTTTTTTTTTTTTGGTTTATTTTTTTCTTCTTCTTTCTTCGTCGTCTCTTCCTCCCTTTTCTACGACCTCGGGCCCGTTGAATTCACATAGTAGTTATATAGATTCCTTCGTCAACAACCTCGACTGTTTCTCCGATCTGCTTTTCTCTCTCTCATCAAGGAAAAAAACACAGACATCTCTCTCGTCGTCGTCGTCGTCGTCGTCGTCGTCGCCGCCGCGAAATGGCACGCCCGTTTTCATCTCATCGAGTATTGTTTTTCTTTTTTTCTTTTTCTTTTTTTTTTTTTTTTTTAAGAATAAAACCGGATTATCGTTACTTGTTTCGTTTCGTTTCTCGAGGAGTATGAGTTCTTCTCGTTTTAACGTGGGAGAACGTCCGTTGAAGCGAGTCCAAAAACGAGTATATCTTTTTAGAAGTCGCGACCACCATCTCTTGTTCCTCTCGCCGAAATGAGCGTGTTTTGTTTTCACGTGTTTCTGTTGCCGTAAGAAGGTGAAGATTTATATAAAAGAAATTCATTAATATGAACAAAGAATAATCATCGTGTGTGTATATATATATATATATATATTATATATATATATATAAAATAATAATGAATAATAATAATAATAATAATATGAATAATAATAATAATAATAATAAAAATAATATGACAATAATAAAATAATAAAAAAAAAACGTGATCTATATAAATATTATAACAGACTAATGCAAGTAATTCTTACATACAACTTGGTAAAAAATGTTGTATCAAAAACTATCACACATCATAGGCTTAGTGATTGAACAGTTGATTGAACAGTTCATGGTTGGTAATTTATCAATTACAAGTATTATTCGACAAGTTAGTTACTGACAATCTCGAACCCAAACGGAACTATCTGCAAAGCAAAAGAAAAAAAAAAACGTTTAATCACCGACTGTTTCAGTCGTCGCACTGGTACTAAAAGTATTGAAATATATAGTATCATTCGGTTTAATTAATAATATGTTAGCAAAAAAAAAAAAAAAAAGTTTGACCTTGATTTGAAGCAAGTGTCCAAAACTGAAAGTTTTGGAAGCCTATACATCGCGACATTGGCGTTTCTCTCTCTCTTTCTATCTATCTTTCTCTCTCTCTCTCTCTCTCTCTCTCTCTTTCATACTTTCTCACTAAGCCAATGACACGCTGCAACAAAATATGGTAAAAATTGGTGCTGTGAAGGAATATATATGCAGTACCTCGATCATCTCGGACCGTTATTTTCTCTTGGAGGAACAGTGTTTTTCACCTTATTACGGCAACTTGTGCTTTTCACAGCTTTTAGTAACCGCAAGCGTGTTATCGAGTCCATTTTCTTTTATCGATCGACAAAGTAAGTCGTACAACAACAACAAGCACCGTGTGTGTGTGTGTGTGTCTGTATCTCTCATCGTGTTTGCATTCTCGTCCTCTGCTTCGTTAGTTTTTTATTTTTTTGTTTATTTTTTTTTTTACTCCACGAGTATCATTAATTATCACCTAACTTGGCATCCCTGCGGTATACTCGTCGCGGCAGGACACGCGGAGGAGTCCCTCTGCTGAACGGAACTACCACCGTTCTCCTCCTCGTCTTCCTCGTCTTCCTCCTCCCTAGAAGACTCCTCCTCGTCTTGTTGTTGGGGGGCCTTGTTGATTGCCGGGTTTCTCATCATCTCGTTCGTAACGTCGGGACTCGGCTCGTGTTTCTCCGTCGTCGTTAAACTGGACGACTCGTCGCCGTGGTCCGTCGGCGGGCCTTTCAACTCGTAGCCCTCCTGGCAGCGCGTCAATTTTAACCTGATCGGCGTGACTTTCGCCGAGCGGACGTTCCTCGGCGCGCTGCCGCCAGTGTCTGGGTCGGTGGGCTGTTTCTCGTCGATGTTCGCAGCCACCGTGGCTGGGTAAACAGGCTCGTCCTTGGCCGGCTCCGGAGGCGGTGGGCCTACTCTGCTGTCGGTCGGGTGTCGTTCCTCCTCCTCGTCTTCATCCTCGTCGGTGAGCAAGATCGGCAGCTCGTCCGGTGAGTCGTTACTACCCTTGCCCAGTCTTATTATCAGCTTCGGCGGCGCGGTACCACCCTCGAGTATGCGTACCCTGGCCTCCTTCTTGCTCGACTGTCGTTTCTTTCGTTTGCCGTTCTTGTCCTTCTTGCTCTTGCCGCGTAGTTTCTCATCGTTGTCGAAACCGGCCATGATCATACGCCTGAACTTCATGCTCTCTCGCCTGAGTTCCTCGATGCTCGGCGTGCTGCTAGGAATGCTGCTCAACCGTTTCTTCGGCGGCCTGATCCTCGTCCTGTCGTCCTGGCCGCTCTCCTGGCCGCCGATTATGCTGTTGCCGATCTTGATCTTCAGCTTCGGCGGCCCGCTGTTCGTGGTGGTGGTGGTGGTGGTGGTGCTCGTGGTACTCGTGGTCGTCGACCTGCCACCACCGCCGCCGCCGCCGCTGCTCTGCCTTCCTCTCCTGCGATCCGTGTTGCCGACCGGAGCGTTGGAACCGCTGGAACTAGCACCGTTCGTAGCACTGCCCCGCCTCCTCTCGACACCGCCGCCGCCGCCGCCAACCTCCTCCTCGTTGGCATCGAGAAAGCCGGCGGTCCCTCTCTCTTTCCTTCGTTTCTTCTCCATGTTGGCGTCGACGACCGCCTTGTAGTCCTCCCTCGTGGGTATACTGGTCATCGAGGCGACCGCTTTCGGTATCGTTATCACCGTCCGGTTGATCTGCGGCATGATGATCGGCGCCGACGTGGCCAGGTTACCACAGCCTGGCTCGTCCATGTTCATGTCCTGGGAGCAGTACTGCCTGAGCAGCTCCTTCTTGCGCATCCGCCGGAGATTCGACGTGCCGGAAGCGATGGAAGCACTGGTAGCCGCCGGTGCGATTATCACGGGCGCCTGTTGCGCGAGAGGCGGCACCGACGAGGTAGCGACGTAGTTCGCGTCCAGGAACGGGCCCTTGATCTTCACCTTCAGCTGATTCCTCGAGTCCGTAAGCGAGACCTTGTTCGCGTCCGCGAAACCGGAAGACGAGGCGTCGATGCTCGCGTCGAAATTCGGCTTCGAGCAGTCCTCCTGGCCTTGCTTGATCAGCGCGGATCTCAGCTCCTTCTCGAGGTCGTCCTCGATGTCCGGCAGGGCTGGGTCGTTCGCCGAAACGCTGGTGAACGTCCCGAGGAAGTGGTTCTCGTACGTCTGACCGTGCAACGTCGAGGAACTCGAGGCGTCGAGGGTGGAGTTGTAGGTTCTCATGTCGACAGGGCCTGGTATAAGGGGTAGGACGGTGTCGAAGCTTCCGGCGTTCGTCTGACTCTCGACGACGACCGAGTCGTCTCCGCGAGAACCCGGAGAAAATCGCCTGTCCTCCAGGTACTTGCTCTTACTGCCTCCAGGGCTGCTGGACAGCCTCGACTGGACGCTCTCGCCTGAAGCCATGATACCAGCGGAATCTCTCCTATCGATACCACCGGCTGCCGCCGCGTCCGTCGACTTCTTCCGCTCCCTCATGGTGCGCAGGTCGGCGATGTTCGCCTCGCTGGTTGAATCCTCGTCGGAGTCGAAGTCGTACACCGTGCCGACCAGTTTGTTCTGAATGGAGTCGTCGTGTTGGCCGACGACGCTCGCGCTGGCGACCAACGAGAGGCCGGAACTTTGCCCGCTTCTACCCCGTCCTCTGCCCCTTCCCCGTCCACGTCCCCTGTAGCCGGAGTGTTGCGCCGAGTTCTTGGCACCCCTGCCGCGGCCCCGCGCCCCGGCAACGTTCTTCTGTCCCTCCTGCCTCGGAGATTTGCCCGGTGACTTTCCTTGCAAAGACGTCACGCGAGCGGAGGTCCTCGTCGGTTTCGACGGTGACTTTTTCCCAGGGTGCTGTTGTTGTTGTTGCTGTTGCTGTTGCTGATTCTGCTGCTGCTGCTGCTGCTGCTGCTGCTGCTGCTGCTGCTGCTGCTGCTGCTGATGATGATGATGATGATGATGATGATGATGCTGTTGTTGCTGGCTCTTGCCGTTATCCGTTAGTGCTTCCTGCAGGTTCTCGACGACTGCTGCTGCACCGGTCGAGTCGCTGGCGTGACTCTCTGCGACTACTACGGTGTTTAAGAAGTTGATCGGCAACGAGGAGGCTGAATCGGTCACTTGCGTTTGCAATTGTTGCTGCTGCTGCTGCTGCTGCTGTTGCTGTTGCTGCGTCCTTTCTATGGGTTCTGCGACGGGTGGAACGGTGACTTGCGGAAGTGGTGGCGGTGGTGGCGGAGGCGGTGGTGGTGGAGTGACTATCTTAGTAGGCGAGACCATGGCCGCGGTGAGCGCCATGTTGTGCGAGGAAGACGTGAACGCTGCGGTGCACGGCGAAGCTTGTAGATTCAGCGAATCCTCCAGCGGCTTCACGTGCGGCAACAACGACTGAGCGCCTGGGAACGCAGCTCCGAACGCCGGTGGGAAAAGGGCCGGCCCCGGGGACGGGTAAGGTAACGGGGCTGCGCAGGACTGCGGCGGGAACAGGCTGACCGGACCAGTCCCGTAACTAGAGTCCGCGTAATACGTTGTCTCCATGGAACACGGTGGGAACGGAATGCTCGGCACGTTCTTGTACGGCGGAATGGAGTGATCCTCCGCGGACGAGGCGGACGTGATCGAAGACGACGTGGATCTTCGAGACGGTAGAACCTGACTTTCCGCCCACCTGGTGTCCGGTCGACCGTTTATGTCGTTGTACGGGGAATTTTGATCGTACTCCTGCTGCCTGACAACGTCGTCCTCCTTCTCCAGCACCCTGTCCATCATCTCGGCAGCCTGCTGGTCATCCTCCGAGGCTGGCAAACCGATCAGATGCCTGTTCACCATTTCCATTGGGTTCTCTTCAACGGGTAACGGTTGATCGAGCATCGTCCTCTCGTGCGACTCTTGCTGACCGTGCAACATCGAATGCGACTGCTGCAACAGATACTGCTCCTGTATACTGGGCGCGTTCAAATGAACACGCGCGATAGCGGCAGCGGCAGCGGCAGCGGCAGCAGGCTCGCTCTCCGGTATAGCATCACTGGGGAATTGATGATTGCCGTATCGACGGTTCTGCGTCTCCATCAACGCGTTCAGGTGTTGAACATCGCTGAGCTCGAAACTGTTGATACTCGGCGGCACCCATCTCTCGTCCGTCTCCGCGCGATCGAGCTTCGATCGCTCCACCAAGCTCACTTTGTTCGACTCGCGATCCTCCTCGTAGGCTGCGGCGTACCTGTCGCTCGAGTAGCAAGCCTTCCTCTTCTCCTCCACCGTGTTCTTGTTGCAATTGTTGCCAGTACGGGTTTCGTTATTCGCCACTACCTCGTCGTCGTGAATCTCGACGTTCTTCACGTTCATGATCTCACGTTCCACGATTGGCTCGAGGATCTTTGCCTCTTTTTCCAACTGAGTTTGAGCAATTTCTTGTTGCTGCTGTTGCTGTTGTTGTTGTTGTTGTTGAAGTTGAGGTGACTGTTGTTGCTGTTGAAGTTGCTGCGGAAGTTGCTGTTGCACGTGTTGCTGTTGCTCGTACGTACTCTTCTCGATCGGTGGTTCCTCCTTTTTAATTTCGCCATCAGCGGCTACTGCCTCTGACTCGAACTGACTAGAATTTGATTTCTTCGAGAGTTCCATCCGCAATTTCTCAACGAGGTGCAACGTTTCCCTAGCGCTGTCCTCCTTCGAGTCCTCCTTGAACCACAGCTCGTTGTTGAACGAGAAGCTCAACGGTACACCGCGTTCCTCGACGTCTCTCGATATACCGAAACCGTCCTCGTTCACTATCTCCTCCGTCAGCATGTCCTGATCGAAGTCGAACAATTCCGAGACACTGGCGTCTTTGCCGTGTTGCGGCGAGAAGATCGACCTGTTGCCCGACTTTCGTCGTTTCTGATGTTCCTTCTCCGAGCACTCGACCACCCTCTCCAAAACCGACTTGACGTTCTCTTGATCTTTCGCCACGCTCTCCTCCACGAGAATCGACGACTGCTGCGACGACTCGAGATTATTCTGCGGCGATGTCTCGATGCCTCGTGATTGCTCGACGACAGTTGTTTCGTCGAGGCTCTTCGTTTGATTGCGATCCGACTTCCTCTTAGCGGTTGCGATCCTCTCCACCTGCTGCTGCGGCATCATGTCGCCGATATCCTTCTTTATCGCATCCTCGTCCATCTGCTCCTCCGACTTTGGCTTCTCGATAACCATACCGCCGCCGCCGCCGCATTCGTTCACGTGGTTCTCGCGTTCCTCGTTCTTCACAAGCTCTTTCAAGCTCTGTCGGTTCTCCTCGTCGTCGCGTGGCTCCTTCTCTTCCTTAGCCCCCTCGTCGCAGGCAACCTTCTCCACCTTCACGACCTCCGAGTTCCGGCTCTTCGACAGCTTGTCGTGATGCTCGCGTTTCTCCAACAATTTGTCCAAACCTCTCAGCGATTTCTTCGGGCTGTCCCTCTCCGCTCTACGTTGCTTCATTTCCTCCTCCAGCGTGTTGATCGCGTCCTTGCCACCGATCTTCTTCACCTTCTTCTCCTCGCTCTTCGACGAATTGTCCACCAAGCACTCGATCGTTGCTTTCACCTGATCGACGATCGCTGCCTTCTGCTCGTCGATCTTTCTACTCTCCTCCTCGTCCACGTTCATCCTGATCGAGGATTGTTTGTCGGTTAGCCGTTTCTCCGGTTTCTTGATTGTCTCTTTCCCGTTCTTTTCATCCTTAGCAACGGCCTCGTTTGGTTTTCGCTTTCTGCTTTCAGACTTCGCTTTCTTATCTTCCTTTCTTGCCAGGGATTGCTGTTTACTAGCCTGACCGGACTTCTTGGCAGGTCTGGACCCAGAAACACTTCTCGGCCCATCATGATCTCCAGACCTAACGAGCAGATCCTCATTAGCCTCCGTTCCTGTTCCTGTTGCTGTTGCTGTTGCTGTTGCTGCTGCTGCTGCTGCTGCTGCTGCTGCTGCTGATGATGATGATGATTGCTTTTGTTTGTTGCTGTCTCTTTGATCTTGCTTTTTGACAATTGCTTCCTGCTGTTGTGCCTGCTGTGATTGTTGTTGCGATTGGTGTTGGTGTTGTTGTTGCTGCTGCTGCTGTTCCTTGGAGGTTCTACGAGGTTCCTCTCTCTCAGTAGGCGGCTGAAACTCAGGTCCCCGCCGCCCATCGGAAGTTTTAAGCTTCTTCTCGGGCAGCTTCTTGAGTTTCCGCCCTGACATTTGCTGCTTTCTCTCGGCATCCTGCGATCGTTCCGGCGACCCCTTGACGCCGAACTGTTGTTGTTGTTGTTGTTGCCTTTTGCTCGCCGTGCTTGTAACCGCGATCAGTTTGCTTTTCGTTCGGTTGTGGCCCGGGGTGTCGCTTTCGGAGGAAGTGCTGCAGGAAGAAACGTCCATCGGCTCGTCGGAGAATTTCCTACGTTCCGGATTCTCCGAGTCGCTGCTGCTCTCCGACGAGCTGCTACAACTGTTATTGCTGCTGTTGCTGTCGCTGTTGCTCGACAGTATCGACTTCCGTTCGCTCGACTTTCTTCTCGGTCGCCTCGAACGGTTCTCCTTCGAGACGATCTCCTTCCTGGAGGGGGACTCTTCTTTCTTCGACGACACCAGATCCTCCTTCCTCGACGAGAGGTCGTCCTTTCTGGAGAACGAAGAGGAAGAAGACGAGGAAGAGGACGACGACGACGAGGAAGAAGAGGACGACGACGACGACGACGACGACGACGAGGATGTCTCCTCTTTTCGCGAGACAAGCTCCTCTTTCCTGGAAGAATCGTCCCTTTTCACCTCCTTCCGTTTCCCCGTCTCGGGCGATTCCTTCTTCGACCTTCCGTCGAGCGTTTCCTGTTCGATTTGCTGTATAGTCTTGGTACCCATGCCGCTCTTGATGTGCTCCGCGGCCTTCTTCGCCGCCTGCCTCTGCGGCACGTACGCCAGTATCTCCGTTCCGTCCTCCTTGTCGAAATCGTACACGTCGTTGTTTTTCGTTTCTTTCGACTGTTTGTTATCCCGTTGTTGCTTCTTGCTCGGGCTCTTCTCTTTCGACTGCTTCGACGAGGAACACTTGGGCAGTTCGTCGACGGGCGACTTGATTATCTCCGGCATAGACGACTCCGCCGCCGAGTTGTCCTTCTTGCCCTGCTGCGTACGTTGCATGATCTCCGACGCTTTCTTCGCGGCTTGCCTCTGCGGCACGATCAACGCCGACGGTATGTACTCTTTCTTCTTGCCGCTGCTGCTTTTATTCTGACTCGACTCTTTGTTCTTCAACCCTGTATTGTGATACGCTGGCTCGACGTGTCTGGAATCCTTGGCGAAACCTTTCTGCGAGTTTTTCGACAAATTCGCCGCGGAGAATTCTTTCACCGCTGCCTTCGTGATCAACACCGCCGAGTGGGACGCGTGCTCCTGCGAGTCGGAGTCCGTGTCCGAGTATATAGCGGAAGCAGTAAAATGTTTCGTCGCGCCGCCGCTTAACGTTAACAATTCGTCGCTTTCGCTGCCGGATGCGCTGCCCAATTCCTTCTCCATGTGCTCGAGCGTGTGCGATCTGCTGTTCACGAACTTCTCGTTTTCGCTGTTCGTTTCCCTGAGCGTCGTCGACGAGTGCAGCTTCGAGTCGGCCGACTGGACAACAGTCTTCTTCGTTTTCCTTCGCGACGGTAGCTTCGTTTTCGCGACGGTAACAACGTTGTTGCTCTCCTCCTCCTCCGTGCTCGACTCGGTTTTCGATTTCGACTCCGTTGTTTTCGCCTTCGCCGCGTCCGTCTCGCTGCTACTCACCGACGACAGATCACTGCCATAGAGATTCTTTCTTCGGACGGAGCCGTTGAAATATAACTTTTTACTAGATGCGCCATTGAAGTCTTGCTGCTGCTGCTGCTGCTGCTGCTGCTGTTGCTGTTGCTGCTGCTGCTGCTGCTGCTGCTGGCACTTCTTCTCGTCGGTGGTCGGCGAGCCTATACCAGCGATTCGGGCGATGATCGTGTCAAAGTCGTGAGTATGATCCTCCGAGTCAGGATGCGAGTACAGTCGGTCGTATATCGAAGGTCCGTGATTCGCTTCCATCACGGCAGCGGCTGCTGCTGGTGGTAAAGGCGGGCCAGACATTACCAGCGCCTGTTTGTGGAAAGTCTGTTCCCGTAGTCTGAGGAACGTTCGGCAAAGTTTCTCCCTTCTGCCGACCATGTAACACAGATTCCGCACCCTTTCCAAATCCTGGCGTAATTGCACGAACGTCCTCATCTTTTCGAGATCTGCTGCCTGTCCTTGATTACGCGACCCGCTGCCTGAAAGTTCTCCGCAACGCGGTGCCAACAGTGGTTTGTTATGCCCGGCCTGTAAACGATTCAATAGAAAATATTAAGTACATTTCACTCCGATAAAAATTCATTCGCGAAGCAACGAGTTATATTCTACATTCTCTGCATACTCTTTTAATTTAAATTTAAATAGTTTATTTAAAAAAAAAAATTCTTGCGCGAATTGCAGAAAGGGAATGTATCTCCGATCAAATGAATCGGATTATTTTTTGTAATTATATAATCTTGAATGAAGAATCATCGGTTAATGGCACGGTTAATAACAGTGGAGATTGTTATTAGTTTCAAGCGATGCGCGCGATGTGAGTTTTCACTTACCCTTCTTTTCAGTTTCCAGTAGTTATAGATGTAAACAATGCCATCGGGATCTACGTCCAATTGCTGTGAAGCGATATCCTTTAAGCTCACATGTTTGTCAAATTCTGCTTCGATTTCTTGCAGTCTAACGAAAGAATAGCCATACAGTGCAACAATCGATTGAAAAAAGTGAATAGAGAAACATAGAATTGATAAAAATGATTGAACGCACTTTGCCGCACGCGCTTGATTTTTCTCCTCAGAAGTCATGTCTTTCCTCTTGCGTCTCCTGGATTCCGCATCTTCGGAATCTGATCCTGCTTTGTCAGCTCCACTTCCTATACTGCTTCCAGTGCCTTGAACTTTGTCTTTTGTATTTGTTCTACTATGTTTCTGGCAGTAAGACTACAGACAAATTATTATCACGTTATTACTCTTTAATTCTACGAGTAGAAAAATGTAATTTCTTTCCTCATTATAATTTAATATTTTCTGAATCGATATTTTTTATATATTGGTCGATATAAAGATAAAAATATTTCTATTTCTCCTGTATAATGTTTAAAGTAATTCTTTATTGAACAATACCCTTAATTTTACTCCATCGTCAGCCATTTCATCTTCGATAATTGCCTTCATCTCCAAGCCATATTTGAAGGCACACGTTACATGATAAGCTGTCTTACACGTCTTTATACTGCACTGGATGCAAGCACCGACCCTTTCTCGGCATAATACACATATTAGGGCCCATCGACTTTGCTGTGAACAAAAATTTTTATTATATTTTTGTTTTTCATTCAATGAAATTTGTACTGAATATATGTACATATGTGTATTTCACATACCGGAATGCTGGATATTTTTGTAATAGGTTCCATTCTTTCGACACAGCCAATGCTGACTTCTGGGATCCATAAAGCACAAGAAACGTGAGCCCACTTTTGGCCACTACGTGTACATTTCATAGCACCACCTTTATTAGGACAAAGAACACAATCCGGTCGTTGACTCAGAGAACAAGTTCTGCATAGCCATGAACCATCTGGTATTGAAGTAATTCCATAACACGCTTGATGTACACATATGTTACAACAGTCACAAAATACCATCTCATTCCCTTCCTCAGAATCGGGCTAACAAAATAAATTTTAATGCGTTTCAATATTGTTAATGCTATTTTATGAAATTAATTAGAGATACACTTACAGATCTGCAAACATCACAGATCACATTTTCATCGTATTCAATGCCAAGACCTTCCTCATTTTTTACTATAGTCTGTATTCTTTCCCAACAACGAATTTCCAGTTCTTCTATTACACGTTCCAATTGCGATTCCGTAATAGGCAATTGACCAGCCTAAAATTATAATACAGCAATGTAATAAAATTGTACAATCTTGAACAGATATACGGTTTTATATTTTTACTGTAGAGTTACTGCTACTACGAGCAGTCGAAGCTCGTTCATTTTTTAAAGAAATCAACTAAGAAATTTCATCGATTCATTTGTGCAACGAAATTTTATACGATGGAAATTTTATACGATGGAATTTCAAATATACCTGTGCACGTTCACCATTTAATACATCCAACCAAGCTATATCAGTATCATCCAGGTCATAGGCACAAGCTTTTTCTGCTCGTGCTGGTGTTGTGCTTAAATGATGATCTTCAGAGTTAAAATAATCGTCACGAGATATCCTTACGAACTTTTTCGGTCTAAAAACGAAACATTGTCATGAAACGAAATTACTAAAAGACTTTGCATTATGTTTATTTATATTACTCATAATTATGTACATATGTACACATATAAAATTCAATTAAGAAACGGAAATAAAAATTACGTTTTACGAATTCTTTTCTTACGAGCGAAGAATACAAGTTTGATTTTAAATTGTTTTCTAAATATTACTATCCTTTTAGAAAAATAAGATCAATCATTTCTCAAAGGTATTTTATCATTCCTTGAACTATTTTGTTACGCAAGATTGTGCTCTAATATCTGAAGATGATTCTAATCTTCTAGCATTACTTGCTGTAGCACAGAACGTATAACGTTACTTGCCGTGTAATTATCATAGTTTAGAATTACTTATTTTTAAACATATTATTAGAAAAAAAAGAAAAAAACAAATTATAACTAAACTTACAGTTTAAATTCACTGTGCTGCTTTATGGGTGTTGCTTGTGTGATTGTGACTGTTGGTTCCGGAAGGGAGTCTGGGTTGACAGGTACTTGAACACCTCTCTCCCATTCTTGTTTCCATTGATCAGTAATAACCCAATATTCATTGGGGCTTAACGGCTCGCTGTCAGGTAATTTCATTGCGCTAATCAAATCCTTACGAAATAATTCTGCAGGAGCCTCAGCAGAGGAGCGGTTATATATACTAGAGATTTTAATGTCACAGACTGGTCTGGGGGTCCAGGATGCCCCTCCTTGACTGGACGACGCCATCGTCTCCTCCTCTTCTGAGGGCCCCATGGTAGCTGCCAGCGACGACGAACCCGTCGCTGGACCCAGCCTACATTTGCGCCTTTTGATCGCGCCTGGGCAAGACGCCAAATCATTGTCGTTTCTATTTATTCGTTTGCCTCGCTGTGCCATTCTACTATACCAAGTAAGCTAGCGGTACGTGGCACGTGCAGGTGAGCTGCGCGCACCCTAAAATGTTTTGTCATTGTAAATTGAAAAAGAAAGGATAAAAAAGAAAGTTAAAAAAAAAAGAATAAAGTGATTGTTTCATTACTTACTACATAGTCGTCCATGTATTTATTATCTAGAAAGCGGATTCCTCTTGGAGCTGTAACAACAGAAACATAATTGTAGCTTTACCCTAACTTGAAAGGGAAACTAGAAAGAATTTTATTCGAAACTTCTTTAAATAATTATCAACTGCATCTTAGCGCTGACTATGAACGACTCCCTGTGCAAAATTAACTATTCTTTACAAATAAAGGAATATTTATCGAATATTGCACGACTTTAATAAGAGTATTACATAAAATCAAACTTCCATGCTTACATACAATAGACGGAGTATATATATATATATATATATATATATATATATATCACATATATATATCACATATATATATATATATATCACATTAAAGTGGTAACAAAACAATACATAAAATCAACAACGTGTGCATCGCGTCAAACAAATTTAAATTAACAACTTACTTACAAAGAAGTGGTAATGGAAAAGAGGGGCAAATCTATTGAAAAAATGGTACATAAGTACACGACAATGATACGCAACATTAACTGCGTAGAAAAAAAAATGAAAAAAAATACACGGAGTACGGTCATTCAAACATATTTCATACGACACACACTGTTTAACAATGTTCGTCAAAGTAACTGGGAACACGTTGTGTCACACATAAGGAAAAAACATAACATAAAAATGACTGTGACTATAAAGAATTGATATTACACAGAGATCATAAGCCCAAGACACAAAGCCATTCCCTTGGAAGGTAAATTTTTTTCAAGGTAACACTTGAAATTCAGTGCTCAGTCAATAACACAAATCCACAGCTCTGCCAATTAGCACGTATCAAGTTGTTTATATGGGGATTCTAGCGTAAGGTAAACACGTTGTAGAGCGTATAAAACTCGGACAAAAGGACTGATGGTATAGACCGATTGTATTGCAGGGGGTCTGCGGCCGTTGATCCTCGATGGCCGCCGCGGAGAGGTTATAAATGGGGCAGTCCAGCAGAACGAGTTACAACGTGAACGAAATCGTTTGCCCGTAACGGAACGAGACGCCGAGCAGTTGTAAAAACACAATAATCGTGGTGAGACTGATGGCCGTGGCGGGTGGCATGTAAACATTGCGACGGAGTTACTCCGCGGCGACGCTCGAGCGGCGCCGAGGCTCGACCGTGAACGATCGCCGTATGACTTTCGACGACTCGACAGAAGGAAGTCGAGACTCGCGGCCGAGAATAGACGTCGAATAGAAGAAGATCGGGCGGAGAGTCGAAAATGCTCACGGGTCCATTGGGCTGGTGGTGCTCCTGCTGGCCGACAACATTGACAATACAGATGGCGACAGGCTCGACACGCACACGAATCCCGATACACACGTATACACATCGGAACGCACACGCAATCGAATCTCAATACACATGCACGCAAATGTAAGTGAATACGCACACGCGACGTGAATGCATCGGTGTAATGCACGAGCGTAAGTGTACACGCACACGACGTTGCTACGAACACGCGAGCACAGGTTCGACACGCACACGCGAACATCAACACGCACGCACGCACGCGCGCGCGCGCAACAGAGAGAGAGAGAGAGAGAGAGAGAGAGAGAGAGAG
>WIUT01006021.1:0-13978 GCA_010645135.1 Tetragonula clypearis
TCTCTCTCTCTCTCTCTCTCTCTCTCTCTCTCTAGTAACAAATATATAATAACATTTCATTCTGATTCATGCTCAGTAAATTCTTTATGAAATCGTAATTTGAACGGAATTTCTTAACGAATTTGAATAATTCTGAAATATTGTTACAACTTAAATAAATATTACTGAAATTTCATTGATTCAAATGTCGCTAATTCAAATGAAACTTAATCGCAAGTGATCGAAGAATGGTCCAGTGGCGAACGGAGATCGAAAGGCGGCTTAAATCGAGGACTTTGAAAATATGTCCGGTCAGGCAGAGTACACCAGTTGCGAGAGAGTACAGAAATGCTTGGCGAAAACATCAACAGCAGAAGAAGGGTAACAGCAGAAGGGGGTGAAAGGAGGAAGCGAGAAAAAAAAGCGACTACTTTCGGAAGTTCATGAAAGTTCGTTTACACAACTCTTTCCCGTACTGTGATGCATTATGCTCTCGAGACGGACTGACCTGAAATCTTCGGCCTCTGCTGCTCTTCACGAAGGAACAGCATCACGACTCGTCATTCCGGTACGCTTTCTACGGATTTGCCTGATATACTATGTGTCCCGGAAGAATAAAATGGACACCGAACTCAAATCAAATGAGCTGTTTGGTTCATGTAATTGCAATCGATTCTATAAATCTATATGCTGTCTGTATGTGTCATATTCCAAATTGTGAACTACCAAATAAGCTTCCTTGATTCATATAATTACAGTCAGTGAGAGAAATTTACATGTTTGTCGGATTTTAAACATTTAAAAGGGTCACGGACATTTTATCTCAAATAATATTTTAATTAAAATTAGGACAGTTTTTTAAAATGTTGTCAGTATTTCTTACATAATCAAAAGTATAATCTTATGAAACTGTAATTACGATTACCATGTAAAACGAACAAAATTATTGGACAGTGGATTTTGTGGTTTTTTATTCAATTCATTTATATTTTCCAGTTATGTAACAAAATCCTCCGATAAAAGGAAATCTGACATTCAAAAGCTATTATTTAGAATTATAGATTGCAAGACTAGGAATTATAGATTCATAAGACTTGGGAACACAGTTAGAGCTTATAAGATTCAGAACTTGCAGTAAGATGTTTCGAATCACTTGCGAATCACAATTTGTAAAATTCTGAAATTAAAATTACCATAAACTTTCAACAAATTACGTCCAAAAATTACAAAATTCCAACTGTTAATTGAACTAAATACAATAATTTTGAATAATCTGAACAGAATCGCCAATTTCCACAGCTGATTGTGAGTTGAACTTTCATCTTAAAACGACTAAACTCGACTAAACGCGGAAGAAGGAAGCTTCATACATAGTCATCCAAAGACTTATAACGAATACCACCCAAAACCAACATTTCAAAAATTCGACTCCTAACTAAAGTGAGTAATCGTCAGAAAAAGTAAATTGCAAATTTTCACGAATTCCTCGAAATGATCATCAAGTTCATTAAATCCGATTGTACGTCCAAGGTAGTCCAAGGCTAAGGAAAAATCTTCAAACGTGGCATTGGGAAATCGAATCGCCACTGGATCCATCAGGCATGCACGATGCATGCTATTCGTCTGCTAGAAAAAGCTGGCTCTCATACGTGGTGTCATATTCTACCCGGTATGCTGTCCAAGCGACTACTCGGTTCGATGGAGTACTTGGTCCGCGCGCGACTCCTGAGAGTACTCGAGGCCGCGTCGAGAGAGACCTCTCCACATGGGTGGTCCATTCTCCTTACGCATGCATTATATAAGTTCAGTAAAGTTCACACTAAGGATACACGGGGGCCCTGTGTCCGGCAGTCATCCAACGGAATTCGATAATTATATCCTAAACCGTTCTCTCACGCGTCCCTTCCTCGGGAGAGGAACTTCTTAGAAAGTCTACGAATAGGCTATGATGCACGTAGATGACTTTTCCCTTTTAGAATCTTACTTGACACTTGTTATTCGCAGACAGAAAGGGAGTAACTTTGATGATATTTTTAATAATCAATTAATAATGAGTAATCTTTAATAACTAATTAAATCGCCCCTAGACGAAGAGAAGTTAGAAAACCTATGAATGTTAGCTACACCTGGATGATTTTTTTTCTTTTCGAATCTTGTCTCTTCTCCTTCGAATCTCGGATACAAGGGAAGGAGTAATTTTGATTCGCACGTGCTATAATATCTCTCCTTAGTTGATTGGTGACGCAATTTTTATGTTTAAAAATGGTTTTGTGGTATAGAATGACTGATTGAAAGTTGATTGATCAATTAAAGTTTGAATGTAGTACACGAAGTAATTTAGATGTAATTTGAGTTTCATTATTTTCGAATTTAAAATTTAATAGCGCAGATGGAATAAAAATTAAATAAATGGTTTAAACCTTGTGTGTTTTGTGATACATATAAATAAGATGAAAATTGATTGAACTCTAAAACTCTGTACGTAACCTAAACGTAAGCATTTATTTCACCTGGATTTAGTTCATCAATGTTACACTAAACTGTGGATTTTCATATTCATTTTTATGAATATAATATAAAAAATGGAATATTGATATAAATAATAAAATAGAATATATATATATATTATATTCTGCATTTATTTATATACCTTCACAATGTTTTATGCATCCTGTGTAGTTTTGCATCTTCAAATTTTCATAATAATTCGCATTACTTGGAAAATACACTCATGGAATTCTTTAAGAGAAACACGTACAGAAAAAAATGCTTTTTAACAACATTTAACAATTAAAAATGCTTTTTAACAACATTTAACAACACTAACCTCAACTCAACTTTAACATAAACCCGTTTCATTCTAAAATTTTACTATTCTTTAAAACCTCGCGAAAATATACCAAATGATAAAAAGGAATGAGAAACAGGAATATTTTATAACAACAGGAATCAAAGACTTGTGTCTCTAAAAAACTGTATCATTAAAAATGATGCATAATTCGAACTTCCAGTGCAAATAGCGAAGTGTAAGAAATCTATATGAGAAATCTATCCGAAAGGCGAGTAAAAGGGCAAGTACGAGATCGATTCATCATACTGTGTTCTATGGTGTTCTCGAACTCATGATATAACTTACGAGATGTGGAATACAAAGAGGTAGAGAAACGTGGCCTGTATCCTGCAGATAAGAACGGACCCTATATCCCGGTTACGTCGCCACCCTTCTGCATCATCAGACTCCTTCCAATCCAAATTACGTTTCAGATGGTTGCGTGGTCACGAGAGGATTATCGTCCCTTCTCAAGTAAGTACTCACAAGAGTAGTAAGAAAAAATGAAATATATAGCTCTGTACAAAAGTTGAACCGTTTCTGACTTGTATTACACATATCGTCTTGTTGATAAACTCGAATATTTTTATTTTAAACCCAGTTTTAACTAATCAGTAACAGATATACGTTATAAATATAGCTCGAAAAAATATCTTATCTAAAATGATTTTTCTACAAGGAGATATATATATATATATATATATATATTCTATTTTATATTTTATATATATATAAGATTATATATATTATATATATTATATAATATATAATATATATATAATTATAATATATAATTTATAATTATAATTATAATATATAATATATAATTATAATATAATATATAATTATATATATATACATAAGATATATATATATATAAGATTAGATAATTTGATGGAACTTGAATACAAATTGATAAATATTGAAAATTGATTAGTGTTTGTCGTTTAATATAATTATTGCTTGTAATTATAAAACTCTATGCAGTTTCATGTATGTAGTTACTTTTTTTACTTTCGAAACTTTCAACACACTCGACGCGCAATCTCGCGATGAAATTGAGTACTTCTCTAGCGATCTACTTTTCTGTCGAAAATGCAGACTGCAGAATTTTCGTATCATATTCTAGCATATCGATTTAGATATGTTCTGCACCGCAGCGCCACAAACGAGGTATATGAAGACTAAATATCTTACGAGATTTCGTAGTCCATAATCCGAAATAACGACACAATAAAAAAATCATTGAATTTTTAGCGCACTCTACGTTTAGATCAATGGTTTAAAGAACGGTGAATTAGGAAACTTCATCAAATCACAGACGAGGTATGGATACGACCAAGCATCCAATGTATTTTTTCGGCCACGATTTAGAGGCACCCGATGTTACCATTTTCGTGTCACATCCTGTCGTACCGATTCAGCAAATTTTGTACCGCGAAAATAAAAAAATATGGACAGTGTTGCCAGATTTGTTTCGAGAATTATTCATTGAATTGAACGTAGTGATACTTCATCAATGGAAGAATATAATGATTTAAAACAGAGATTGATGAAAAATTGGGATGAAAAATTTAGTATATATTTGACTATTAACATCTATTTAAAAATATTAGACAAAATTGATTGAAATATAATATTTTTATCAACAATTAGATATGACGTTTTTTAAATTTATAAATTTGTAAATTCGTATATTGTAAATTCGTTAATAAATAATTGTATCAGTTATATAATTAATTGTTTAACTATACAGTACGCTAAATATGCTAAAGTACTTACATTCTTAGTTTTTAAAGCATCATAAGATTCTTAGAGGATAGGGGGAAGACTGTAGAGGATCTGTAACAACACAGCATGAAACATTAGAATTTGTACTTAAAAGCAAAGCAAAATCTTAAATTGGAAATAATGAAAGATTCTTACATTTGCTGACATTGGAGCCACTCTCGGATTTTCCTCAAAATAAACCAGAAAATTGTTGCTGCGAAGCATCTGTAACGAAACGTCAAACATTTATTATATATTGTCCATAAATTTGAGAAACTAAGTAAATTGAAGTACAATATATAAAACTACTTACGATCTTGATCTCCTGAAAAGACCATATCCTCTTGAGCATTATTGTAATATCGAAAACGAATATTGCACAAGAAAATATAAAAAAAAAAAAATAGAAAATTTTCAAAATCAAACGCGAAGAGTGCATGTCTAAAACTCCCGAAAGTAAGTACGCAACGCTATTAATCTATGCACTCATGTTTAGAAATACGCAACACAGTGGAAGAATTTGAGCATTTTGTGAACGCAATGCTATTTCGAGAAACGCGGTCATTCATCATCGCAACACTAACAATTAGAGGAAAACAAATTGGAAATTGCAAAGGAACAATATCGCAACACTAACTCCAAAACCAAATTGAATGAAAATTGAATATTTTCCTAGCAATTTAGTTTTCTATCGATGCAGATTTTTGTGCACAGACAATGTATATTCATATATCTCATTTGTGTTTTTATGCAAAGTTTATATTTTGGTGCATATATGGTATTAAACAAATAGATAGTTATCTTTCATTCTTTAACTATTGCCTTTAACAAATATTGTAATTTGGATACGTGGTATATGTTTACATTTTATACATATACATACTCTATATATTTTTGTATCTTTAAATTTCTAATAGATGCATAAAAATCCACGCTAATAATAATTCTTTTTATAAATTGCATAAAATAAATAATAATTGTCCCATTTTTAATTATTATTGATTAAACAGGTGAATAATAATGTTTCGTATTTTTCAAAGTACGTTATATTAAAGTGGCAGCATGATATTTGAAAAGACATGAAAATTAAATCCTTTAAATAATGGCGATTGCTTATAAAGTAAATATTATAGCAAAATAATAAAGAGAATATTTAAAAGAATGGCTTACTTACGTTTCTTTATATCCAAATTCAATGATCGCTTCGACTTCCACGGATTTTTCACGGAGAATTTACGCTTCACATTTTTCTCGAAACTACCATTTACATCTGCGAGAATCGAAAGAATACTTTACGATACACGTTCGATATCTCGCATGTGAACGAGAAATAGTAGGCATCGAAAATGCATACGTAGGTTATAATGTGTGTATATATATATATATATTTGTGTGCATGCATTCAAAGAAACAGTGAAAAAGATTATGTCTCTTGCATCAAAAATTACTTTTACATTGTGCTGTGCAACTTCAGTAGGTATGATAGGTTATGTGCATTACACACAAGAAGCTGAGAGGTAATTTCGAGTATCGTTATTATATTGTTATAAGTATTTAGGTTAATAATGTCTCTGGAACCTCCTAAATCGTAGCATCGTTTAACATGGACTAACCGTTAAATACATAATGGAATATATATAAAAATATTTTCTTATTTATTTCTTTTTTTAAATTAAGCGTTATTCTTAGTAAATTGACAATATATTTTTTTCTAGTCAAAATTTTAAATTGAAACTTATAAATAAATTACCGAATTACTTAAAATAACTCAATCTTTTTCGATGTCACACACGAAATGAATACTTAAGTTCCTACAAAATTCATTTTCTATTTAATATTTCTGTAATAAAATATTGGTTTAAAGTTTTAAACGAACTATTTTTTTTTTAGAAAGTAAAATTTCAGTACATTTATATCGTAAATATAAATTATGTACACTTTGATTTGAGCGTTCGATCTATGTTACACGATAAAATTACATTTTACGACATGTTGACTTTTGAAATAATCTCGTATATTTTCATATTTTTACAGAAAACAACTTGAAATAGGTGTAAAACGTGATATTGAACGTCAAGAACGCCATAAATTATTAAGCACTGTATTGACACAAGAAACGCAATTGACGGATAAATTATTAGAAACGTCTTAAAAGAAAAGAATTCTTCAAACTGCAACTGTAAATATTGTATGGTAATTGTAATACAGATCTTTATTAATTATATTTCTACGTTTGTATAACGTTTTTCATGTAGCTTCGAATTTGAATATTTGAATTGAATAGGTTAGGTAACGAATCCAATAAACATGACCACAGAAGATCCAACAAACCAATCAGGTAATATATTTAAAATATCCTTAAACAAAATAACAAGAAGTTCATTTATTCTTATATATAACTCTTTTACAGATTTAATTTGTGTAGAAGAAAGTCTTATGAGTTTAGAGAAACTAGATAGAGCATCGCCAGATTTATGGCCTGAACAAAGTAAGCGTATAATTATACAGCCTGCTTTGAATAAGAATTATGACATATCATATATATATTAACGATTAATGAAGTTCCAGGTGTAAATGAATTTGTAGCTCAAAATTCACCTCAAACAGAACCATCATCTTGGGCTGCAGGTCTTACTCCAGATGACATAAATCAATTGCATCGTAAGTTTATATTTGAAAATGTAATTTCATAGAATATCCTTTGAAATGGTAAAAATACAGGAATTTTTATTTTAGATTTAGGAAATTTGTCAATGGGTGGTTTAATATCCGAGGTAAAAAAGTTACACGATATGGCATATCAGTTGGGATTGGAAGAAGCAAAAGAGATGACCCGTGGAAAATATTTAAACATTTTCAAACACAAATAACAGAAATTTTCAATCTGTAAAAAAATAATAATATAATTTTTATTAAGATATACGATAATATAATTTTTATTAAAATATACGATAACAACAAGCTACCTTTTAATGAGTAGTTAACAATTTTCTAGAATCCATCTTGTATATTTCTGTACATTTACGAAGACTGATGGAAAATTGCGATTCATGTTACAATTGGAACCATATGATAAAATGCCTAACTAAAAATTATGTAGGCATAACTGTAGTTTTATAAGTATATAATTTAGTAGGATTTCATGAAATAGTAAATAAATATTATTATTACCAAAAAATATGTATTTCCTTGTTTGAATAAAAGGGGACTTCCATTATATCCTGAACATGGCACATCATTCCCTATTGTGCACAATTCAGTAGCTAGTCCTTGGTTATAATAATTCATGCATTCTTCAGTTGATATAATCCTCATTTTCAGAAACTGTTGTTTATTAGATTCTACTTTAAACATTAAAGACTTTGCAAGTACACTGTGTTTGATTCATTTAATTGAGTAAATAATTCTCTTACCTCTTTGACGTTCCAGCTTACCCCATCCAACAAGAATAGAATTCATTCCTGTATTTATATGTTCATTCTGTGGTAAGAGACATATAGGTTGCGCCGTTACTAATTATTTGGTATTAAAAAAATGATTACATAAAATGATGATACATAATTATTGATTATTTTTCACATAAAAATTAAAAACTTTTTAATTACCAGTATATTGTATTGATTCTTTTAAACGTAACATCGCTATATTATTTGTAAAAGTATCAGCTTGATAATGAGGATGTTTTATTATGTAAGATATATCAATTTTTTGTGAAGTGCAATCAAGATCAGTATCAATGTTGAACTCGCCAACAAGCACAGAATTCCTATTAAAATATTAAAAAGTCTATTCGAACTTTTACTTAAAAAGATGAATATACTTACAATTGATAATTACTAGATTTTGCAAGAGCGCAACTGGCAGTAGTTAATATCATGTACTGATTCAAGATCACACCATTACAAGGATATTTTATTTCTCCTGTGTTACCTATAATAAGTTTGAAGAATTTTTCACATTTATATAGAAATAAATATTTTATTGTATTTTGTATTTCAGGCTTACTTTTAAATCCAATTCTAGCAACAAAAGGATACATTCCTATAGAATTAACATCACCATGAACGAAGCTTTTACCACAGTCTGAAATCAAATTTGGTCTCGTAAAAGATGCATCTTTTTCTGTGAAAAATGAGTTCATCATATTGCTATCCATGTTGCAACATACTTTTGGTCTTATACTCTCGTATCCACAAATTGCTTGACGAAATCTAAATTATAATTTCTCTTATTAATTTATTTGTATTTTAATTTCTTATAAAGCGTTAATATATTTATTTACCTGTGAATCGGAAGGAGATTGTAGCTCATTAAATTCGAAATAACAGGACAATATTCGACAAACGTGCACTTTTTATTATTTGGACAATTAATTAAATTAATCTGATATGTTTCAATTGCCTGTTTGTCCTGTGTTTGATGAGTGACACTTAATATGAAGATATAATAAACAAATACTGATAGAGATAACATTTCTTTCTTTAATCGACTGACGTCGTTTGAAACATATTCCAAACTGACCTGTTTGGCAGATTCTATTTCGTAACATGTAATGTGACACAGATTTTGTTACATTCGAAACATTATTCATTCTTCCGGCGGAAGTCTCATTGTCATGCATAAAACGGTGCACAAATGCCTTTACAGAAAATTTCAATGTTTTTTTAAATATTATATAACGCTATTTCTATTAGAAAATAATTTTATTTGGAAACCTTATTTGAAAATATATATTTTCTTAATCAATTTACTTATATCTTGAATAAATATCTTAAAGATCTTAAATATAGCTTGATTTTAATGAATACATTCACTATTAGCAGGCATGTATGAAGCTTACAATTAATTTAAATTTATTTTTTTCGAATTATGAATATAATAAATGAATATACATACTTACCTAAAATAAATAGATCTTAGACACGATTATTTATAATGAAACTACTTATATAAAAACAAAATGTGTACCACGAATATATTGAAGTAAATTTTATTTGATCTTGCAGAATACCTTTTAAAGAATAATATGTTATTTAATTACAAGTTAGCTGAACTTGATTTAACTTAATTAAACTTAACTGAAAAATGATTATCTACAATATAAATGACGATTTTCATTAGATTTAATGGCTATTTCAACAATGTCTGTACTTCTTACAAAATCAACTGACACGATATTGGCTGTATATTGCCAAATAGTGCTGTACCAGTTGGTTACATTTAAATTAACTTTATGCGCCATTTCTCGAAGATTTCTTAATCTATTAAAAAGAATATTTTTCAAATCTGAGGTCAATTCTGCCATTGCTGATCGAGGTATCATTGTACTATTCCTGCAATGAAATATATAATTATCAGATTAATTTTCTTTTCATTTTATACATAATATCTAAGATAAATCTATTTCAATTCTTTTTTTTTCAATGATACTTCAAATAGCATAAATATTAAATTTTTCAAAGTTTACCTATTACTAGTCTCAATTTTATACAAATGCTGATACAGTTGCTCGGTACTTTTAACGTCTCCCCATTGATGCAACACGCAAGGCCACATGTTAGTACGACTATTCACGATTTCCATATTTTCATAACCGATTATCAATCGTTTTCCAAAAGACCAGATCTCATTCAACGTGATATTCCATCCATAATTATTTGGCAAAAAATAATTTCGAAATTCATTTTCCAGATACGAGACCAACTTGTGATGATCTGATATTTTATCGAAACCTGTGAATTTGAAATACAGTTAATTTAAGACATTATGAAGGAAAAATTCGTAGGCATTTAATTAAATAAGATTATATTTTGCGACTATATTTTACGATTATATTTTTATAAATTAATGTTTAATTCATTACCAATAGGAAATTCACGGATATCCATTATTACGATTTCTTCGGTATTATCGAGAAACTTTTTCACTTGATCTATAACAGTTTTTAACGAAACTGAACGATAAAATGGCCCATGATTGGTCCACCATATTTCTTTGGTATCAGGATAATGTCCTACTCTGATGTCTAAATATCGTACGCCGTGTATTAATTGCCCTAGGATGTCTAAATCCTAAAAATTTGTTAATGTATTTTAATAACAAGCATATTTAATATTTTACAGATTTTAATTTTATATCTATTATATTACCTGTGTTACAGCCAAGTCTGAAATAATACTTCTTCTCTTGCCATTCTCATCATATATTGCAGAATCATGAGTTCCAGGCAGAAATATTTGTTTTATTTTTAAAGGACCAAGGATATTTTTCCTTTGTTTCATCCAATTTGGCTGGGTTTTGAGACACTCCATTTTTTTAACTTTTTTGTCTGTCAACCATGCTACTTCATACTCTAAGAAAGAATAGTTAGAATAATTAGAATAATTATGGGAGAAACATCAGAAATATTTGTAATTTTGTTTTTCAGAAGTTCAGTTTTCACCTGATTTTGTAATCTAATCTCTCATTTTTTTAAATGAGTTAACTTGTTACTAGGATTTCTAATCTGATAGATATAAGAATATTTGAAGATTTCTTCTAAAGGTTTCCAATGTATTATTCCATTCTAGTGCAAATTAAGTTATACTATATTAATGTTTATATTTGAAATTGATAAATTTTTATTAATTTTTATTTTTATTAAACTGTTTAAACTCTTTATCTTCATTTGTAAATAGTTAGAAGATTCAAAAATACACACGGAATATATAATATACAAAAATATTTAAAGCAAAATATGATAATTCATAGTCTATTCATAATGATAGAAATTTTCAATTAAATTAGGGGAATTAATTCAAAATTAATTGAAACATTTCATAGTCACTGACTTATGCATTTTTCCACGAACGAAAGATTCGAGCTAGGTACGTATTCAGCCAGTACTCCTGTTTTTTGAAAACCACTGCGACTATTTGGAGTGACTGTATAAATTTCACGATGAACACCTGTAGAATCTTGTTCGAAGAGTGAAAGTTTATCTCCGGGCATGATATTTACATTGTTCCAGTATATCTCTATCTCCCGAATCTTCGATCTTGAAATAGTTGGAGAAATAAGTATACCAATCCGGGATTGCCCTAAGTAATGGAAGTATAAAATTTTAGAAATTTTTTCAACGCTATCAGGTTTTTCAAGTATCAATATACTTACAGTTTTCGGAGGAGGAGTTGCAGATTCTGACAGACGAAGTCTTGTTAATTGTCAACAATAAGAGAACGAGTGGTATCCTTTCTATGAGCCGTGTCCTTGCTTTCTTGTAATTGTGGGAAGTTGATGTAGTGATAGTCATTGTTCCTTGTCCTATTTTAATATGATAATATTCATAAAAATAAAATATAAAATTCTTATAACGGAATATAAAAGTAAATATATAAGACATATATAATGCGTAAAAACATGTAAAATTTCGTAAAAAATAAATTTCGTAATATTTAATAAATTCTGTTTAAGATCTGCTCTTTTAATAGTAACGATAAAAATAAAATAAATAATGAGCAGTCTAAAAATAGATTTTAGTAGTTTTTAGTATAATACATACCTATAAAAATTCAATTTTAAAAGTGAGTTAATAAAATAGACTTTGCGAGTGGACATAAACTGTCGACAGGCATGAACTGATTCCTGATGATTGCATAAATGTATGTCAGACAACAATCTTTTTATTACGTGACAATTAATTAGTATTAATCTAAACATACAGTCTTGTCTTATCCAAATTTAAAATATTATTAATTTTCTGTATAAAATATCAAAATTTGTAACAATATATTGAAATATTATGCGTTTTCAAATTTTCTTTTTAGTAAAACTATTGATCTAGAGATTTTGACGAATTTAATAAATTAATGATTGATTAACTAGTTTCGCGATAGTTAAAAATAGAACGAGAAAAAAGTAAACAGATAAGAGGAAGTAAAAAAGAGAGACGAAGATAACAAGAAACTACGATTTGACCTATGCAACACGATTTTGCAATAAATATTTTTTCACAATGAAAGATATTTTACGGATAGATGTTGATCTACATCTAATAATATTTTTAATTATTTTTTCTTTATAAAAAACTTAGGACGTATTTTAAGATAACAAGTTAGGTATATTCATTTTTGGAAAGGAAAATAAGAAAGAATAATAGGAAAAGTTCTTCATACTACCAATTCATTACTGGTTGCGTAAATACGTTTTTTGCCTTTCATAATGATACGGATTTCTCTCGTAGCACAGACGAGGTATATGATATTCATATACCTCGTCTATGCTCATAGTGTTGTTTCCTAAGAAGTAATTACGTCATGCATAATTACAAAAAAAATGACTTCCGATTTTAAATCTGTGAATTATTTTAATTCAAATTGAAAGTAAAAAAAAATTTGTTTAAATATTAATTTGAGATATATATGAATCGTAATATAAAAATAAAAAATTATGTTGATATTAAATAATTTACATTATTTAAACCAGTATTTCAATTACTGTATTGAGTTGATAACATCGCATGTGACAAAAAAAAATTAAAAAGATCAGATATCTGTTAAAATGTGGAATACGGAAAAATATTGATTCATAGACGACGTATTTTCTTATATTCAATATTTATACTTAGTCAATAATTAAATGTTAAATCTATTTCCTATGTGAAAAAATATTAAATACTCTTTTGTTATTCAAAATTCTTTTTGCGAATTGTATCAACTGTCGGTAAATGCAGATCAATAATTTTACCACAGACAAGGTATATGAATAGATCTCGCATACAATATCACATTCTGTCGTACCGATTTAAAGAGATTTTGCATCGCAGCACTACTAGTGATGAGAATTAAAATAAGAAAATATGGACAGTATTGTCATATCAGCTAAGAGAGTTATTTATTGAATCAAACGTGGTGAAACTTAATCACCAGTGAAGGAATATATCGATTTAAAACAGCAGAAATTCAGATGAAAAATTCATTATATATTTGATCATTTACACCTATTTAAAGGTAGAAAAAATTGATTGAAATATCTTTAAATGTATCCTCAACAGTGAAATACGCAATATACTTCCTACGATTCTCGAACGTAATCGATATTTCTCACGATCGATTTTTAAAAGGAAATAATGAGATTGGAAAAAATTATCCACAAGAATCATCCAGAAAGAAGTGTAACCCAGAAGTTCTCAGGTTAAAATTTAAATAAATAGTTGTTAAATTTGTGTTTACGTTGTGAATTTTTAAGATAAAACGTGCATTTTTGGCTAAAGAAATAATGGCATATAGACATTTAAACGGAACATACCAAGCTAAAAGATATTTAAAATTTTATACCAAAATATAGTTTCAATTCTAATCAATGCAAATATTATGACCTTATTATATTATATACATATACATATATATATATATATATATA
>WIUT01006022.1:0-13978 GCA_010645135.1 Tetragonula clypearis
ATATATATGTATATATGTATATATGTATATATGTATATATGTATATATGTATATATGTATATATGTATATATATAATATGTATATGTTTTCATACAAGTATATATGTACATATGTAGTTCAATAAGTTCAGCAAATATGCATTTGTGTAATGCAGATATCAGCTTATGTAACGTTTCCTTTATTTTTTATTATGTTACAATCAAGGTTAAACGATAACTCATAGAATTGTAGAAATTTAAATTGCAATTTGCTGCAGAGTATTTGCGTGCGTGTCCTTTTGAAAACGTAAATATTGTAAACAGCGTGAGAAATTAGAATTTGCACGATCAAATAGAAACTCGTAAATTGAACCTCCCGAAGATGTAAAAGATTTTCAAATAACTGCTAGATTAATTGTAACTCGCGCGGAAATTTAAATTTCCTTGAAGTTCCATAGAGTTTGAAATGTCAAACCGTTATTGCTTTAGTAACCGACGCATTTAGGACAAATATGATGAGCAGAAATTACTAGTGAAATTGATACATTTATTGGTGAATTAATTACCGTTATTAGTAAGATTTATACGTATGCACCTATTTTGTGTACTTTCTTTATATAATAAAATATTTTATTGAAATTACGTAAATAATTAAGTAAAAAAGGAAGGAAAAAGAAGAATGTCATTTATTCAGTAAAACTGTCCCGATAGAGAGTCTGCCAGAGTGAAAGAATTTTCACGAAGAGAAATCGATCGACCCTTATGCCGAAATCCCTTGAATTGCAAATTTGTGTCGAAAATGCTGAAAACGTTGAATTTTTACGCTGATTGCTCACTTTCGTTCAGAAAACCGAATATCGAAGCTCCGGGAAAGAAACTCTTAAAAGACATATCTCTTATATTTTTATGTATTCTGAATTTAAATGATTTTTTTTTTTTTTTTGTCTTTTTAGATTACAATGTTCAAAGTTAGTTATCTTTTTTTATGTAAAAAAAAAAAAACTCTAAAAAATTTGCAAGTCTTGCGCTATAGAGTAATTTTGTCTTGTAATCTAAAATTTCATTAATTTTCATCGGTGATTAATAAAGTAATAAATTTACTATTAATAAAATTAATAACTAATGAAAATTAATTCAGTGAATTACTGAAATACTGATGCAAAATCTTTGATGGACATATATAATGGAAAATATATTTCGTATATACTTGGAATAATACATAATCGTCATATATATATATATATATATATATTTATTAATTTCTTGCAATGTTTAAAATGCTCGTTCTCGTTGTTAGTGAAAAGTTATGCTCATGACATCTGCTGGAAGCTTTCGCTTTCGTAAGAAATCAATGATGTGTCCAGGTCATATTTCTCGTCGACTAAATAGTTGACAGTAGTAGCGATGCAGAATAAAAAAGGACCATTTGTATGCTTAGCTGTGTACGTGTCACTGCATACATACGCAAATAAGTTTCACGTACAAAAAAATTGTTTGTAATCCTAAAATCCCAGATCAATAAAGATACAGATATTTTTTTCATGTTTATTTCAACGTGCAAGATCGAGAAAACAATGTATATTATTATATTGCATGTTGATTAAAAATTTGTAAGATACAATATACTAGCTTATATAAATTTTTTTTATATAAATAATTTGATATTTATTTCATAATTCAAGTAGTGTAATACAATTATGCGTTGCGTATATTATACACGTCGTATTTACTATATATATCTAATAAGAAAATGTAATTTTGTAGGGAGGAAGTTATAAACTATAGTTTCAATGGAAAAAGACAGTGTGAGAAAAGCTCCAAATCAATTTAAGTGAGTAAGACCGGAAAAATATTATAATTAACAAAGCATTCTACACTGTAGAATTAGAATTTTTCGACATCATGCGACATTATAAACATATTAAGCTTATTGACTGATAATTAGCAAATTACGAACACAGTGTTATATGCGGCTCGTAAATAAATTTTAGACTTCTTCCAAAAATTATAAATGGCGGGATCGCAGGTATTATCGGTGTCTCTGTGGTATTCCCACTGGACTTGGTTAAAACACGATTACAGAATCAAGTTGTCGGCCCTAATGGCGAACGAATGTATAAATCTATGTAAGTAGTTACAGCTTTCAACAAATAATAATAATTTAATTTATATAATTAATATATAAATATAATTAATATAATGTTCATAAATTTATAAATACAAATTATATATTTATATAAGTATAAACGTTAGAATCGAAGATTAATAAACGCTTATCAAGATTTTCCTTGACTCTGCATAAAAGATTACATAATTAATATTTTGTTTTAATCATATAAACCACAATATGTATTTACAATTAATATCAGAACATTGAATTACAAATAAATCTTATTTATCAATCATATTATCAGTCATATTGTTCTAACTGTATTTAATAATAAAATGCAAAATAATGTAACAATAACTTCAACTATCGTTATAGAACTTTCTCCGTTCCTTAATCATAATGCATTTTTATGAATTTTATCCGTGCAATGGATTTGCATTTTTGACACATGCATTATCATGTGTTTATTGATATCCATCGTCAGCACAATTCTTGATTGAGTTATTAGTTCTTAATTACTTAAGGAGAAGCGTTAATCAAAACGTTGGAATCAAATTCTAAAGAAATGTAAATATCTTTTTTATTAAATATAAAATTCTTCAGGTTTGACTGCTTTAAGAAGACTTACAGTGCTGAAGGCTACTTTGGCATGTATAAAGGATCTGGCGTGAATATTCTTCTAATCACACCAGAGAAAGCAATCAAACTCACTGCCAATGATACATTTCGTCATTACCTATCTACCGGAGCTGGGTATGTTATTTCTTTTCTATTTTCTTTGAGCATATATAAAAATATAACGCTGCCAAGAATAATACTATTAGCAATTAGTAGTAATGTTAATTTGATATTCATGTCCATATCTCGATATCGTTAATGTTCAATCAGTGTTGATTATTGATTAAAGGTAACAATGATAGTAGTTATAGCATCAATTTTCTGCACAGGCAGCAACTGCCATTAGAACGTGAAATGCTTGCCGGTGGTTTAGCTGGAGCATGTCAAATTATTGTCACAACTCCGATGGAATTACTAAAAATTCAAATGCAAGATGCTGGACGAGTAGCAGCGGCAGCAAAAGAAGGTAATCCTGCAAATTACTTGCAGTTTAAGAGAAAAATTATCCAAAAAATAATTAGATTAACAAGTATTAGGAATTATCTCATTGTTTTAAGCTTATTATCAGAGTAGATTTTTTTTACAATTGTTAACGCACTCTCTAAAAGATCTAAATTTTTCTTCTCTTTTTCTTTTAACTTTGATCTGTTTCCAGAAATATTATTCTCGAGAAAGAAATTCAATATTTTTTGCTCTTTAGTCTGTGAAAGTCTGTTATTCTCATGACTAAGGTCTCTCTTATTAAAATTAGATAATCTCCTTGTCAAATATCTAATTTTTAAGATTTAATTTTTTTCTTTTTGCCTGACTTATTCAAGTGTGTTGTTTCCATTCATATTGAAGGTTCTTCCTGTGTGTTCATTCATTTTTCTCAATGCGAAATATCAAATTAACCGTTGACTGAATTTATTAACACATTGAGTATTACTAGCTCATACAACTGCTGACGTAATTTTTGTAGCTTGTTTTTGCTCATTTTGAATGAAAAGAACAAAAGAAATAAAACAAATTAGTGCAAGTGTTTAAAAACTAGCTGTATATAGCAAGTGTAATAGCAATAATTGCGTTATTTATTATATTTAAAAATGCACTAAATGTAAAATGAATATAATTTCAGTTAAAAACTATATATTATAACTTCAACCTTAATTGCTGTATTATTATATCATAATTTCAATATTTAAAATTTAAAATATAAAATTTTTTAAATATATATATATATATGTATAAATGAAAGTAATTATTACAGCAGGAAAAGTTGTGCCAAAGGTGTCGGCGTTATCACTAACGAAAGATTTACTACGAAAAAGAGGCATTTTGGGTCTTTACCAAGGTACTGGTGCAACAGCTCTTAGAGATGTCACATTTTCTATTCTTTACTTTCCATTATTCGCTAGACTGAATAGTATTGGGCCTAAGAGAGAGGATGGCTCTTGTAAGTCTCTGATTAGATTTATTAATTTTGTCCGTTTCGTTTAAGAATTTTATTAATATTTTTCGCTTTATTTTCCAGCTGTATTTTGGTGTTCGTTTTTGGCTGGTTGTACCGCTGGTTCTGTTGCTGCATTATCAGTGAATCCGTTTGATGTAGTCAAAACAAGATTGCAAGTAATCAAAAAGGCACCCGGTGAACCAACGTATGACGGTGTACTGGACTGTATAACGTAAGCGCAACATTCATATAAAATTATAATAATCACAATTGACACATTATTTTCCCTAACAGACCACGAAATATTTTGAACGCGTTGAAATGTTGAATCTTTGAATTAATAAAAAATTGCATTAACGAGGCACAATGTCTCACACTGTCAGACAATTATGGCTTTAGTAAATTATGATATAAATGATAAAGCTTGTACAGCTGTCACTTAAGTATTTATTTATTTTAATAGTAAAACACTGAAGAATGAAGGTCCAACTGCGTTCTTCAAAGGTGGAGCGTGTCGAATGATCGTAATAGCACCCCTTTTCGGGATTGCACAAACCGTTTACTACCTCGGCGTCGCAGAATGGCTGTTGGGTCTTAATTAAACGTTGCCCTCTTCTTTCCTGTGCCGTCTCAATACTCTGGGATTAAACTGACAATAACTGGCGCGTTATAGATGTATGTATTTTCGCTTAATACGGTTCGCTAATTGCTGAGCAAGTGAGTTATTCATTTTCTTAATTATCTGAGAGCCTTGATTATCCGACTAACGTGAGTAGCGTTTATACGTGCGTTATACGCAATAAATTGTTAAAAAGCTAGAATGTTGCTGTAAATAAAATGGATTTAAACTTCCACTAAAACTTGAACATATACTAAAATATCAAAAACTGCATAGCTTAATGGTTGCGTGATTTCAATTTTGATACATGTCTAACCAAATTGAATTATGAGATATTTGATTTTAATAAAAAAAAAAAAGAAAAAAATTTGATACAATCGAGCGATCAATTTTATTAATTTATTTCTCTATATTTTTTTATAATTTTTAAGGATAATCAAGGTTCTGCTGGAGCTACTAGATCACCGTTTATAAATAACATAACGATGATTCTTATTAATATTATTATTGAATGAGAATGAAATCCATGATTTGCGAACGAGTTCGCTTATTTTCATTATTGACGAACTAGTCATAAATCGTAGATTTTATTACCCTTACCTTACCCTATCTCTTTCATGTATTACTTTTTCAACAGCCAGTGTTTCCAAGCATCTTTATTATATCTTTTGTAACTTCTACGATAAGTTACCGACATTTTTGAAAATGTAAGATAAAGAGTTATTTTTAAATATTACTTTCATTTGATGTACAAGTGAAATAGAAATAAGCTGATGCTGAGAAATTTATAATCAAAGTGTTACATATCTAAGCACGTATACGCCATATCATTAATCAATCAATAATATTAAATCGTCACGAAAAAAAACTTGATTACATTATTTACGTTGTATATATTGTGTTATAACGATGGAAACACTGGTATAGTATATGGTGATAACAGGAGCTTACATTTTGTAAGAATTAATATTTGTGAATTCTAGTTAATTCAATTGTCAAAAGTTACTATAGCCGTAAGAATTAAATAATACGAAATAACTCTTAATTGGTATGATCGAGTATAAAATGTGCACAAAAAATGCATAGGTTTTGGTTGCACTCTTTTCTTTTAAATCGAAATTCAATATATTTTACGATTTGTTAACGATTATTATATTAAAAAAACCTCAAGTTGTTTTAATATAAAAAAATATTGTTTATAATATTTCTATAGCTGTTTCTATCTTTTTAAAATTATTTACTTACAGACGTGTTTATAGATTTGTATCAAATCTGTTTTACTAAATATCATGGCAATTGAGAGTTAAATTGTTCTTCCGTTCTTTCCTTAGGAAACTTTGTGGAGAGATTCTAGAGAAATTTCCCAAATGGGAATTTATTGTCAATTTTAGTAAGAGAATTCTGAGAATATTAATAAAAATATTAATGTTATTGATGTGTAATTAACATTGTACAAAAGTAAATCTGCCCTGAGAAATTTTCGGCTCATCCTTCAAAAATATTCCGAAGGAAATTTATTTTTCGACAATTAATTTAAGCAAGCTACTTCATTTATCCACGAGAAGAATGAAACATGATTACTTTTTCACTAATATGTTTTTTATTAAAAAAAATTTTATTTAACAATTGTTTCTTGCAAAACATTATTATATATATATATATATATATTTTTATATATATTTAAAATCGTATATACAAAGTGAAAGTGAAAAAAAGTGAATGAAATTGATTCAATTTCCTAGTATTTTTATTCTCCCTGGGACTTCTTTTATCTATATCTGGTCTATATCCATTTACATATGATCCTTTTCAAATATTTATATGTTGTTAATGTCAAGTTAGCAAGATTAATAATTTTCATTTTTTTTTTCTTTTTTTTTTTTTTGTCATTAGAAAGACTATAAATCCTTGCGCATGTTAACTGTAATGACAAGAATATTTTTTGTAATACTTAGATGTTAATATATTATTTACAAAACTTGAAAGGTGCAAACATTTGGCGAGAAAATTTACAATCTTTTAGTTTGAATGAATAAAATTGAAAGGAAAAAAAAAAAAAACGGATAAACCATACACGACAGATATGAATTTTACCTTGCATTGTAATGATGTACAGGTTTGCGGTAAAGTTCAAAAGCGCTTCCTCTTTGTTCCCTGCTTCCGGCGAGATCTAGCCCGCTTGGTTCTCGATTATGCCCGGGACTCGTTGGGAAACTTTGCCCAGGTGCGTTGTGCCCGTTGTTCACGATATATCCATTGTGATTAACACTGTTCCTGTTATGCGAAAGACCAAGGCTCAGCTGACTGGCACTGTTACTGTGACTGTGGGTTGACATTGGCGGGCTACAGTGAGCGTGAGTATGGCTGAGACTGTGATTGTGCGCTGGCGTAGACAGGTGACTTAAATTATGATGAGAATTCCCGAGGTTTGAATCGTGTCGAGTTGGTGGCGGAATGTTGTAGTAATACTGTCCACTGTTTCGTTGAACGTTGTTAGTATTTTCTACCTATAAGGGTAGAAATTCCTCACTGTTATTGTCTTTCTTTCGAGAAAATAACATTCTGCAAGGGTGCTTCACTCACGTGAGAAGTAGCAATGGAATAACTTTTTGAATGTTGATGAGTATTGTTCACTTCGTTCCCGTTGTTCTCTGATTGAGTCAGATTCGCTTGCGGTGGCCTATAATTTTTCGGCTTCGGGGGCGGTATTGGCTTGTAGGATCCTCCAGGTTTATTTTGCGGTAATGTTATCGACTTGTAATCAGTTGTGCGGCTATAATGTACAAAGCAAAATATTCTAGCGCTGTACAGGCGATACAACAACGGGCATTGAATAAACAATAGCAAAGAATTATGAAAATAGGATCCCTAGAAGCAAAGAATATTTATTCTATAAAATAATAGGCAGGGGTCCGATATAATGCGAATAACAATAGGATAGTGCACTGAAAATGCAAAACAAAATCTTTCAAGAGTACTTGTACGATCAACTTCTCTTTTATAGCGTATGACGATTAAAATTATAATGGAATTCAGACTAATGTATCTCGACTAGAAATATAAATTCTACAAGCTCTCCTCAGTGGTCGAGGCTTTCGCGCCATCATTCTAGAATGCAAAGAGAAACAGTGAAAGAACCAGTTTAAAAGAACGTTGAATATTTTTTTCTTTCTCGTTGGATTCTTCTCTCATAGCAGGAGCTACAAATTCATAGATTTCACCACATCTTGATTTCACTTGATCAAAGAAGTACACACCTGTATTTAGCGTAATCAGTACGTGGTTGCGAATCGTGGTTTGGAATTGGTTGTGCAGTCGATCTAGTGAATCTGTAAGGATCGTGTGGCCTTGCTGGCGTGGCGTTACTGCTCTTTAAGTCGTCTGGAACATTAGGACCCAAGCGACCAGTTGACGCGTTTAAACCTGGTGCACCGTAACTGGTGTTTCCATTTGTATTGTTGTAAGAGTCATAAGAAGACATACTATCATAACTTCCCTATCAACAAACAGCAAGATGTTAAAATTAGCACGATAGTTTCTACTTAGATTAGCTACACCGCGGATGTTTATAGAAATTCATCTTCCGTTTATTCCATTAAATGTTGTAACAAGCGCACCAAGCACTTTGGACTGTCAAAATAATGTTACATGGAACTTTCCTCCTCTATACGTGTAGTATAAACATTCGCTGCCTATTAATGTGACACAGTGACATTATTAAACTGGTTTTTACCGCTTTTGGTTGGGTCCTTTCAAGCGACGATGCATTAGCTTTGTGAGGCGTTGCGTTTATATAATTTGCAACGTCCAACACTGAATCTGTCTTATTTAGCAATCGTTCTTGAGCCGATCTCCCAATAGTGTTCCTCTGTTGTTGACTATTTGGCTTGGCATTGCGATCCACTCTCGGAGGTAAATCAGGAGGGCTGTGATGCGAGGTTCGCGGCTCGAACGAACCGCCTAGATATTCTGGTGATCCTGACTGATTGCTAATTTGCCCTGACAATGAAAATCCATATTTCCCGTCTCCCATTCCTCCTCCTTGTGATCTTCTTTTTGGTTGTTCGAACGATTGCTGGATAAAAATATTGGCGTTTGAGAATTTACTCGTAATCATTGATAATACGTAAGTATTCTATAAAATTATTTAATTATTTGCCGAGAGAATTTATTACATGTACACGTAACTCAAATAATTTCTTGGTCAATGCAATTTTATAGAAAGTAATAATAATGATTTTATTTAACTAATGGAATTGAATTTCTTTACTTGATAAGTGGTGGAATATGGAGGTGGCGCAGCAATGTCGTCTTGCGTGGCAATGCTTGGGTCAGAACTGCTTTTCAATCTAGACGGTACACCTAGAGCACCCGGTAAGGCTGGTGCCGGACTGAGTTCCAAGTCACTCTCCGGAGAGGAAGCATAGGAGAGGCGAGAAGTCATCGGGAATAGGAAGTCATCCGAGAGTGCTTCTTCTGGCTATCGTCGCAGGACATAGAGGACAACACGTTACAGAGGTTTATGGATCTATTCAACCCTTTCAGACTTTTTACGCTTGTATGACTTATATTTAGAATACTGATCGACAAACCGTTCTTAAACAAAAAAAAAAAAAAAAAAAAACTGTATAATTCTAAACTGTTGAAAAATTGTCAGATCATTTACACGAAAACAAAGTCAATAATAGTGACGTCTGGAAGGGTTAAAATTTAAACAGATACTTGCCATTCGGTTAAGTTTAATTCTGAAATACAGTTAAATTATTCTTGAAGATTATAGAGCAGATTGAAATTAGATCAGATAGATTTACGCGTAATGAAAAAAAAAAAGAAAAAATGTTTCTAATTAAAATGCGTATTTCAATTTTTTTTTTTTTTTTTTTGGTTTATTTGGACATAACGAAAAATGTTGGACAATTACGTAGCTTGGAAGAGCCCGCGTGATTTTTAAAACAAAATATATACCACAAACATTCTGTTAGTCTCGTAAAATGCAGGATGAGCGATGAAAAGATTTCCTATAAAATGGATTTAATTAATTTAATACATTGTACATTTATTCGGCGATGTATCCTTCTTAATTCCTCTTTTAAGTTGTATTTTTAATTACAAAATTTAATACATATACAACTTCAAGTGTATAGAGGAACCTTTCGATTGTTTTTGATAAAGAACTTGCGACCAAGAAAGAAAGAAAAAATCGGCGTTACTCTATCGACACTTCAAGTTTGTACATGATTGTTGTTATTATTACTATAGTTAAAAATCATATTAACCATAATCATTTCAAAATCATGAATTAAATTTGTTCATTCCTCGTGATTTCCCTATAGTAGTTTTATTTTCAAAAGAAAAAAAGACGTTTCACAATTTTCGATGCGTCCTTTATCAAGTAGGAAATCACAAAGCGTTCTCTGTTGTTCATTTCGACTAGCTTTTAATAACGTATTGTGAGATTATTTATCTTATAGCTTGCAATGATTCGCCCTAAAGCTATGAACATTCATCAGCCATGCAAATGAAATCGGACATAAACTATAAGGTGTCTCAAGTATCTTAAAAATATAATAATAACAATAACGTGGAATTAATTTGAATGGATTCTAATTACCATGGATCAGCTTGATAAATTTATAACGAATATCGAGTAATATCTTCTAAATCATAATTCTAGCTTCAATGATTAAAAACTGATCTTTTTGTTCAAAGATTCGAGACAAATGCAAGATTTTTATCTGCGTAGCAAAGAACGTTTCGAGTGTCAAGGGAATAGACACACGCAGTGTGTCTTTTTTGAACGTGATAATCAAGACACCTGACTGGGAGAAGCGGGATTTAAATATAGCCGAAAAATTGCTCACGGACAACGTCAGAAGCTAGAGACGGATAAGAAGGTAACGAAAACAACTTGTCCGCGTGATATGTGTCATTTTCGTTTACATCGTGATATACGGTTTCTTTCAAAATCGGAGGTACAGGAGGAGGAGGTAAATCACGAGGGTCACATGGCTCCCACGTCATTTGTCGACCATACGACGGCTATAATAAATTATTATAAAATAATTTTCATCAGCATAATTCCATTGAGTCTTGTTAGTAAGATCATTCGTCATTCGTACGACGTTCGAATTTATAAATGTTCCTGTATTCGTTTTTATACGAACAATGATTGTCCGTGAATATTTTTCACGTGAAAAGAACTTGTATAAAATAAATTTGCAAACCGATGGAAACAAGCAATTCGCGAGGAAATTGTGACATTCACTTATCGCGATTATTATTTTAATCGGTTATTTAAATCCGTGTCGAGCTGTTTGTCGTGTATCGAGTAAGGAAAAGAAGAGTTAAGAGATTGACAAACAGGTTTTACCTTGGTTTGACTCATCCAGAGTAGTCCCTGCTGTTGCCGATCGATTAATTCTCTTAGTTTTCTGTACCAGGCTTCCGGCGTAGTTAATGTAATCACCGCGCTGAAGATGTGGCCCCAAATTTTATCCAATTTCTGACACTGCTCCAGAAGTTTTTTACTACTTTTATGCGCCGATCTAGAATCAAAATCAAGATGACGGGTCTCTCTCGTTCATGCGCGTGAAAGCAAATCTAAAATTCCAAGTTTCTGGCTTGAAAAATATTTTTTACACTCACTTAGGAATTCCGGCTCGCATCTCTTTGATAATTTGTTTCGTTTCAGCTTTCAGGAAAATAACTATAGGATAGAACTGCGCGTAATTTAATCGATCTACCGCGTTCGGCGTGATGTCCAACAAAGCGTGTTTCCCTCGATCCATCACTTCTCTAATAGCACTGAGTCGAATGATACCCGATGATTTCGTATTCTTTCCAATGTTATCGTCCAACTGATTTTCCATCTCTGCGAACAAATAAATAAATTTCACGAGAATGGATAATCTTTGAATCGATTTTGTTTTCTTTATCGAAGAATTAAAAGGTTTCTCATTTACGCGGAGACGTGAACTTGTCGGGAAAGTCTTTCAACAGCTTCTCCCTGGCTAGATCCGCAACTGGACCAAACAACACTACAGGCCTTACGAAACCTGGATGCCTCAGAATTACTCTCTCGTAAGCTGGAAATTTGCTAACGCTGTCTGAAAACACCACATCGTCCCAATGATCCTGAAAATCGTCAATAATAACGAGAATTACACAAATCTGATCGTATCAAGCAAATTATTAGAGAGGGGTTTTGTTAAGTATACACATAAAAATGGAACATACTCGGCTAAGAGATTTAGAACGTCTATGACTGCTTCGTCTTCTTCTGAAGAAACTACCCCTGCTCTCGCTGGCGCTCATTTCCTTCTTCGTTGCGTTGAACTGCGCTGTTGCTAGCTCCTCGGCTCGCGCTTTATTCGGAATGATGCCTTTCTGTACTTCCTGATTATTTCTGCCAATGCGAAACACTTGCCACGAGCCGACAACACCGTTATGCAGCGTGTCTACAACGTGAAACACATCTCCGCTACGGAAACTCATTTCACCTTTTTGTGGTTGTTCGTAGTGGAAGTGAGTTCTACAATATTGGACAAAGTTTTTCTTCGTTAGACGTACGAATGATTGACGGCTTGAATCTCGGTTGCTTGCGGTGAAATTTCACTTGATTCACTTACTTTATGTGAAAAGAGTCACCTTTCCCGGACGCTACCACTTGATCGTACTCCTGTCGCCGATGTTGAACGATCAAGTCGATTTGCTCCTGAAGACTGAGTAAAAAAAGTACAGCCTCTTCTCTTGTCACTCCTTTCATGTCCATATCGTTTATCTTTACGTTGAGAACGTGTCAAAAATTTCACTTTGAATTTCGATGTTAAAAGAAAGATTGATAAAAGAAGAGAGATCTCACTTTTAAAATTTTATCCCCAGGTTGCAAACCCTGAAGAGACGCCGGACTTCCCGCTTGAACGGCTGTTACGAAAACACCAGTCTCGTTCCCTCCGCTTAATCTAACGCCCACCGATCCTTCTTTTTGAAAAGTAATAAATCGAGGGTCAGGCCTGAAAGTTAGTCAATATTAATTAACAGTGAAATAACTACTTTTTACAACTGTCGTGACGATAATGACGATGCAACTTACATTGGAAGCTTGTTCCTAGATAAATCTTCGTCGTACAATTGTCTTCTTGTGCTGTAGTAATCTAAAAAGAAGAATAAGTCTGTCTTGTATGTACGTATACTTTCTTTCTAATTTCAACGACATCTTTTTATTACGTTGCCCCTTTTATTGTGATTTTGTCTACCTTCTGGTCTAGGCGGCGGTGGCCTAGGAGGATCTACCGTAGGAGTTGCAGGAAGATCTAACTGACTAAGAGATACATCCATCAATGGCCCTCTGGTACGACCTCTGGGAACAAGGTTGCTCTTGTCCTCTATTGGTTGCCTCGTCGGAGGTGGAACGTACAAGTTCTGGCTACTGTAACTTGTCGTCCCAGAAAGATACTCCCCAGTTTCGCTCTTTGCCTGTTGCTGGACGTGGCAGCATGAATTGTCCCGTGTCACCACGATTGACAGCCTGTCTTTGCACTGGTCCATCAGTTTCTTAGCTTCTTTTAAACTCATGTTGTCCGTGGCCACGCTGCCAATTCGTGTTAAAACGTCACCCGGCTTTACTCCTGTGTTGTCTCGAGTCACTTCCTTCACATAGAGGCGACAGCCAAGAACAATACCGAAATCTGAAGAAAGAACAATTTAACATTTTAAAAAACGAAATGAATTCGAAGAATTTCAAATGGCCAAAGGTGTTGATATTCACCATCCTTCTTATTATTTCTCGTTAGGGTCAAGCGATGACTCTGAAGTGTGGAATTCACTAGATTTCCAGAACTATTCGACGATGCTCTGCGCTTAACGACTAAAAGGACTGTTGATCCAGAATCCCTGAGAACACGAATGGCTGCCCCATAATCGGCGCCTTCCAATGATATCCCATTCGCTGATATTATGCGGTCATTCACTCTGAGAAAATATAATCATATCGCTGGTTAGCGTTGCAATAGTCATTTTGTAACTTCTATTATCATAAATTATAGATCACAGTTTTAAATAACTGTTCAATATACTAAATATATTAAATATTAACACTAGAACTACCAAAGACAGTTAAGACGAAGTTATTTCTGCCAAAATTATATTTTGATGTCTAATAAATAAAAATAAAATAAAATTCATTATATTGTTTCTTCAGTTATCACTGTAAAAGTCATTG
>WIUT01006023.1:0-13974 GCA_010645135.1 Tetragonula clypearis
ATAATTCCAACGTCTCTCTCTCTCTCTCTCTCTATCTCTCTCTCTCTCTCTCTCTCGTCCATTTTAATTTTCTTCCATTTTGAAGATACTTAGCTCGAATTAAATGCAGAACGTTTCCACAGAACACGCTCGGCGAACACGCTCAAGCAGAAATTGATATCGCGATGTCGCTGCGCGTTCGAGGGAATTACGGTCTGATATTGTTTTTAAAAATCGCCGGGCTGTGTAAAAATTGATTTCTCGCGGGCGCGGCGTATATAGCCCCGGGAACTGCCATAAGATAAATGCCGAACAGCGTGAAAGAAACCAAGATATATGGAGGTTCTCTCCAACTCGCGATTTGACGTGTAATACGTAGCTTCATTCCCGGGGATTCATTTCATTATTTTCAATCGTGGCAGAAGAATCGTACGTAGTTTAAAAGATGCTCGCGACGTCTGCTTTTCACAGCAGCCATAGGCATTACACAAATGATATAAAGTGTTATTATATTAAACACCGTTAATATATTAAATGTTTTATTATATTTAATATATGTTATGTTAATATATTAAATGTGCTGTTATATTAAACACCGTTAATATATTAAGAGAGTGATGTAAAAGAGTGTTATTAAAAGAGTAATATAAACATAATAATGTAAACATAATATAAAGAGTAATATAATTGTATTTCATAGTAATAATATTGTATTTTATAGAGAAAAATATCGTTGCAGTTAGTAATCCCTTCTTAGCTGTTTTCGCGAACAACAACGAGTATCTCAGCCAAAATTGTACAAAACAATACAATTGAAATTATTAAAAAGAATATAATTGAAAACGAATTATCATTGAAGAGTATAATTGAAAGAGTAAATTGTTATTATCATTAATTGGAACTTGCACGAAATTATACAAAAATAGGCGACTAATAGAGAAGTTGATAGAAATTGACCATAGTATAGAAGTTATATATACTATAGTATGGTTAACCGTAGTTATAGATAATGTAGTTATAAATATTACCATATATAAGTACATAGCATAGATACTATAGATATTGTACTATAGATCCTAGGTGTAGAGACTATAACTATGTAGTATAGATACTATACTATATAGTTATACTATCTATAGATACTTGTACGAAATTAGATAAAAATAGGCGATTAATAGAGAAGTTGATAGAGGTTGACCATAGTATAGAAGTTATACTATACTATAGATACTATAGATACTATAGTATAGTTAACTTTACTCCAGAGTAGTTATAGATACTATAGTTATATATATTACCATATATAAGTACATAGTACAGATACTGTAATATTACTAATACTACTATATTAATATTACTAATATTACTATATTGATATTACTAATTAATATCAATACTATATTAATATTACTAATATTAGTAATGTTACTAGATATAAGTACATAGTATAGATACTATACTATGGATACTATCCTAGTACAGATCCTAGGTATAGAGACTATAACTATGTAGTATAGATACTATATTATACTATCTGTAGATAGTTATACCATCAATAGATACTATTATAGTGTCTATGCTATATAGTTATACTATCAGTATAACTATATAATATAGACAATATAATATATAATATAGATACACTACATAAGATAGATATAATATATAATAATAATATACTATGATACATAATATATACTATTTAATATAGATATAACCACACTTATACATCCATTCGCGTAGCTCGTAGATGCAACGATAATTCGTTGAACGTACAGGCAAGTTGTACAATTTCTAGAGACGATCGAAGTTTATCATGCCAGCCGATCCGCCGATAAATCAACGTGACTTCCCGCCACGATGAAAGTTATCCGTTTAATTAATCGAACGAGCCGCCACCAGCCAGATATATATTATTTGCCGATTTCCTTGCATCCGTAACGCCTTTAGCCTAGTCGACTGGTGCGCTAATTGAGATAAATTGCCTAACGTCCGCGTGGTTAATTGCAAACCGGCATCAGAACAGAAATCGATTTCGCGACTCGCGTACTCCCGAGTACTGATCGCTTCGATCACGATCGCGAAATGCGATCGTGAAAATTTCTCTGTCTGTTAAAATCGTGTAACTCTGACGCAGAGAGAACATCTGTTCTTGTCAATTTTCTCTTGAAATTTTTCTTCTCTTTTTTAGAGAACGAAACGACACGGCTGAATGATCTTACTTTCTATGGGGGCTTTGTGACAAAAATTCGTTTGTGCTTCCTCTTACGTTGTTGCGTTTCTCGAGGATGTTAAAAGTATGTTTTATAGGAAAAATCAGATAAAAAGGAGAAACCAACGCTAAATATATATTCAGTAGTAAATATATTCAAATAACGTTCAAATAATATTAATACTCAAGTATTACTCAAGAAATATGCAATGTGATATTTCAAATGCTGAAAGAATCGTTTCATTAACATAAAAAATATTAGACTCGAGTATATAAGTTTATTGGAGTATAATATTTTACTACCGAAATATTGAAATGTTAATGATTCCAACGAGAAAAAGTTGTTCTTTACACGTAACAATTATATAACACAAAAATACACGTATTATGTACACTTGTGCAATTTTTTGATAAAAAAAAAAAAAGAAAGAACGAGACTTTCAAAGTTACTTAATTCAACCGAATGATACGCATTAATTTCATCATTGACGATGGACTGGATATTATTACTCAGTCTAATCATTCATTAACTTATTGATTACCTAACTGTTTCGCTGTCTTATTCTTTCTAACGACAGTCGAAGAGGGAAAAAAACTCGTTGAGGAAGAGAGAGAATTTCAGACTGAATTTCCGGAGAAACTGCTGCTCTTCTGAATTCTTCAGAAATTTATCCCTTTGAGGGAACGGCTCTCTTTAGAGTGAGACGAGTATAAAATAAATAATCTCATCCTTCTGACTCTCTGATTTATTAATTTCATTAATTACATAACTGTTCTGCCTCGTCTGTGCTGCTTCGCTTTTTTTCCTTTTTTCTCAACGACGGTCGTTTTTCGAAAAGAAGAGAGAAACAATTCGTCCTTGAGGAAGAAAAATCCAGATTGAATCTCTAAGAGAGAATTCTTCCACTATTATTCCTTCACGGCGGGTTTCTTTGCAATTAGCTGATCAATTGCCTCGCTGCTGACATTTTGCGTGTAATTTTTAGAATTGCACGTTTACGTCTGTCACGCCGATCTATCGTGAAAAGTTCATTCAGTTGCGGCAAGACGGAAAAATTTTGCAATATTAAAAATACAGCTCGGAGACGTTTCCAAAGAACTTGGGAATTAAATTCAAAAAAACGTTTCTTAAATTTTTCGTTCTTTCAAAACACGGTTTGTCGACACTTTGCGACACTTTCTAACGGGAACAAAAGGGTTGACTTAATGAAACTTAAATTAGGGATAAACGAGAAAGAAATTTATTAATTACAGATAGAGGACAAAGGTTTTAAGAAAGAAACTTCTATCTTGCGAGAATAATTTTATTTACTTATCTAAGAAACGTTTCTGCACTAGTCTCTGCAGAGATTATCGATTTAAGAAAAAGATTATCATTAATTTTGGAATAAAAGGGGAAACACTTGCGTGGAAAAGAAAAACCCTTTGCTCGACTCGAAGATAAAGTTAAACTTTATACCACGCGATATAATTTTCTCGAGATGTAATAATTTCAACGAAAAATGTCCGTGTCGAATATCATTCGAACGCAATTTATCCCCAATGCAATATTAAGTGGCAATGCTTCGTGCAACAAATCGCTGATACCTTAGAAAAAAAGAAAGTATTCGAGGGCCGGATCAGGGTTCAAATAAGTAAAACGGAGCCGAGAGATTGGCTAATAAATCGCGTCTCTCGTGCTGACCGATCGCGAGAGGGGGCCGAGTGGTGCAATCAAGTCGGAGGAGATTGCGCAAAGTTTTGCGAGCGAGAAGTGGTTTCCGCGCGGCCGGAAACCGGCGTTCGCCAGAAGGAGGAACTACGGTCTGAGCACGAGCCCAACTAACACACATCACATCACATCCCCCCGGCGTGACTTCTACGACCGACACGCGTCGTTCACCGCTTGTAACACCGCAAACAGAGATGGAAAATGAGACGAGAAACGCGTGTAGATACGCGCGAGAGCTGATTGCGAGTGGCAAAGGCGAGTTGCAGTTGGCCAACCAGAAGTCGTACGCAGTGGTGCAGAAAGGAAGAAGAAGAAGAAGAAGTAACGTACCGCGAATTAATGTGATACTTTCCGATAATCAACTGGCCACCAGCCAGCCGATGATATTTGCTGATATTCGCACGTTGACATGAGATGAGATGTGAAATATACACGAGGAATCTAAGATGGCGTGTAAGGAATGTACAGTGAAGAGTATAATTAATTATGCGTAAGAGCGTAGCAATAATGATGAAAAATTCGTCGTGTGATTGTCCATTTGTCATCGAAGATTACTTTATTACACGTGTGTCACGATTACTTCGTTACAATCTTTACGCGTAGAAATACGTAAAGATTATCGAACGTGTGTAGAAACGCTGAGAAATTGTTTTCTTGCAAGTGAGTCCATCGTTTGAAGTTCGATGCCCCATTCTTGCAACTTGTTCACAATTTCTTCTGTCGCCATTTTGTCGTACTTCGAGCATCGGGGTCTCGTTCTCGAAAAATTGCAAACAATTCAAACGTCTCTAGTGTCTCTGGAAACCTCAATTTCAAAACCATCGTTTTGAAATTTTCTCTCCAGATGTTTGAAATATTAAGAAAAAAAAAAAGAAAGAAAGAAAGAACAGCGAAACATTTTAGACTTCGAGAAGAATGATTCAGATGTAAAAATTAATAGATGCGAAGAATTTGTTCTTTTTAATCGAGACAAATATTTGTATCGCACGAACTTCTCCACTAATTATAATTACGCACTAGAAAAAGTACTCGAGTTTTACGTCGACGTGCGTGCACGTGCTATTAATTAAACATACCGGTTCACTTTGCTAACCTTGCGTTTATGCCATTTTATCTTCTTCCCTTCTACAATTGCATGATCTCAGGCGCGAAATTACTGCGCAAGGGGAGAGCGAAATATAGCGAAGTTATTTAAATAGATACGTAAATGAGGTTGCATGCATGAGTCACGGAATACATTACGATAATATACGATAATATACGATCGTTGAAATATATTACAGCAAGGCCTGTTACAAAAATTACGATAGCAGAGCAAAATCAGTCGTCGGCGCGACATTCATTCGGCGCGAATCGAAAAAGAATTGGCGCGCCAAAGAGAAAAGTATTTCTATGAAAACGGAGGCTGCACTAGCAAAATCTGCTTTATTTCTGCATAAATTTTATTATATTATATACACGCCATAATTTTATTATGTAATAATTATTATATATATTATAAATAATTTTATTATATTATATATATATATATATTATAAATAATTTTCTTATATTATATATATATTTTAAATAATTTTCTTATATTATACATATATTATAAATAATTTTCTTATATTATATATATTATAAATACTTTTATTATATTATATATATATTATAAATAATTTTATTATATTATATATATTATAAATAATTTTATTATATTATATATATATTATAAATAATTTTATTATATTATATACACACCAAAATAACGTGCACAACAGGAATTTTCAACGATGATTTATACAATAATAATAATGCAAGTGATACAAAAATTTGCGAATCAAGAAGCTATTGACATGCGAGGGGGGAGGGGGTCTTTTTTGCAGTTGTACTGGTGAATAGAATGTAAAATATTTTCAATCCCTCGTCTTCGATAAATATTAATGATTGCAATTGTAACATCACGTCAGACGTAAAGTATCGAAACATTCTACGTGATTTGTATTTTTTTTAATTTTCAAATTAGAGAATGTAAAATTCCTTGAACTTGAACTGCTTGGCACTTGTTCCTTTTTCTTTCTTTTTTCTTTCTTTTTCTTTCAAAGTGAAACCACAATTCGTGCCACGAGCATGATTCGATATTTCAAGGCAGGAGAATTAATGGTTTCACAATGATTTCCTATTATTCAATGACATTCCTAGAGAAAGATATTTTGTAACTTTTCTAATGAAAAAAGCTGCCATTAAACGCAGATTTAACTTGGAATTACAAGTGTGTCGATACTTTCTTCACTCTCGAATTTTTATATTGCTATTTCATAACTCATTGTTGCTGCTTTGCACGTTTTTTTTTTGTGCACAGTGAACTATTTATGGAAACAAATTTTGCTAATACACACACACACACACACACTATATATATATATAATATAATAATTTGTAGTTATTATTATATTATTATTATATTATAGTTTATTATTATATATGGTATATATATACACTATATATATACAATACATAATATAATAATATAATATACTACATAATATAATAATACAATGTATAATTTATTCATAAAAATATCAACAAAAAACTACACGTGTCAGTGCTCCCGAATTTTTATATGATATTTCTTGTATTATTATCGCACGACTCATTGTTGCAAAATTATTACCAAAAATTGTGTACACTGCTTTCGTATGCGATGAACTGCTTATGAAAACAAAATAATTTACTAATGCACTCATTTGTTTCCATAGAAGTATCCACCAGAAATCTAGGTGTGCCAAATATTTCTCCGACCTTTCTCGAATTTTTGTGTTTCATCGTGCGATCGTTTTATTGCAATACCGTGCACGTTATCATCGTGCGCGGTGAACTGTTTCTGGAAAATTTCCCGGAACATTTTTGTTCGCCAAAAAAGGAAAAAAGACTAAACGAAGGAAAGTGTATGTTATGTCGATAAATAGAGAGAGAGAGAGAGAGAGAGACCTCGTTTTTTCGAACGAAGAGAACGAAACGCTCGCGTTTTTGACATGGCTGCGATCAGGAAATACATAACGATTGCACGATTGCACTCTCTCTCTCTCTCTCTCTCTCTCTCTCTGTTCTCTGAGTTTCAAGTGGCTTCGTTGTTTCCGCGAGCGTGCTTTCGTTCGCGGGGAGGGGGGAAAAGGAAAATTCAGTGACAAGGAGCTTTTAAATTGCGCTTCTCTCGCGGGGGGCTCTTGTTCTCTTCGAAGTTGAGAGAAACTTCAAGCCGTTACGCGGATTCTTCTTTAAGATCGTTCACGTCGCTACAGTCTCCCGGAGACCGCGTTGAATATTTTAAACGGTTCTTCCGCCCCTTCCGGGGAAACGGGGAAGGTCTGTTGGTCCATTCGGTCATTTTCTTTCTTTCTTCTTTCTTTTTTTTCTCTTTGCCCTTCTTCCCCCATTCCTTCCTCTTTTGTTTCGTTCTTCTCTTTCACATTTCTATCCTGGACAATTCTGAGTATCGTGCCACGATTGTCAGATGATCGTCGAAGTTCTAGAATGCATCTCGAGATTTTTCAACACTTTGTTTAAATTTTAATTTTAATTCTAATCTTAATTCTAATTTTACGATTTTTAATGGAAGTTCTAGAATGCATCCCGAGATTTTTCAACACTTTGTTTAAATTTTAATTTTAATTCTAATTTTAATTCTAATTTTACGATTTTTAATGGAAGTTCTAGAATGCATCTCGAGATTTTTCAACACTTTCTTTAAATTTTAATTCTAATTTTAACGACTTTAATGGAAGTACTAGAATGCATCCCGAGATTTTTCACAACACGTTTAAATTTTAATTTTAATTTTAATTTTAACGATTTCAATGGAAGTACTAGAATGCATCCCGAGATTTTTCACAACACGTTTAAATTTTAATTTTAATTTCAATTCCAATTTCAACGATTTTAATTCCTTAACTTTTCAGACAAGAGGAAATATGTAGCGGGAGAACGAGTTCTTGATATCAAGTTCAATGAATTAAATTATCAAGCAACGAGCGTAACAACAAATACATCGAATTGTTAAGTTATTTCGATGAAATCGCAACTAGTTTGTTTACATCAAATATATACATAATACGGTAACAGTACGTTTACGATTTGTTGGAAAATATTTTACACGAAACTAACTGACTCTGAGATTTAGGGGACCACGTTGTAAGCTCTTTGAATGGTACTTGAGGCATGAGGGAAAATCTGTAAGGTCTTCTAATTTGACAAACTAACACTATACGTTCATAAGTTCGTAACACTTTTTCAAAAAGAATAAAAAAAAAAAAAAAAAAAAAAAGCAGAAGAACGAAAACACGAAAAAGAGCATAAAGACAACATAATATAACGTAAGGAACGAGCCTTGAAAGATCTGCTCGATTTGCGCTCGGCGATCAACGTGTTAAAGCGAAAAAACATTTCTAACAATAGCGATTTCTCTTCGAAACGCTCGAAAACGAAAGAAGATAGTCGGATACCGGGCGGCGCGCAGGCCGAGCTCAGAATAAATTTCATTATTTTTACTCGGCTAGCTCCGAGATTGGAAACTGCAGGGAAAAGAAGTCCCTGTTAATATTTCAATCTTACCTCGGTCGTCTGCGCTCGTTCTCGCCTACGTACTATTTTCGTCGTTTCTGTGCTTCCCGTTTTCGTCCAAAAGCCACTGCGTCACTCACGTGAAACGAAATGTAAAGGAATTCCTCGCTTCGGTTCTTCGTGATTTTCCCCGTTTTTTAAACGAATCTCTTTATCTTTATCATTTCGCGATTACCTGTCCAAGCACACACACACACGCGCACAATACTATGTATATTATATATACTATATATAACTATATATAATATATATAAGTGTACTCTCTCTCTATATATACATATATATAATATATATACTATATATATTATATATATTATATATACTTATATATAGAGAGAGCACACACACATATATATACACTTATATGTATAAGCATACTTTTATATATATATATATAAGCACACTTATATATGTATATATGTACACGCTTACGTGTACCAAGCGGAATTGCAAAATTGCGCGGAGCGCATTTATTTTACGCAATATGCCCGCAACTGGTATGGTTTCAAACGCGGACGAAGAACCGCTGCTCTTTCACTTATAAATAATGCAAACAGCTGGCTCGCATGCCGGACGAGGGGAAATGCACGCAACGTGATCGCCGATTCGATCCAAATAATAATCCTATTTAAAGTAAGTGAAAAATCGAGGGTAATTGCGCCGATTCCGACGTTGGATGTTCGAGCTACGATCGAACGATCCGTCTCTTTCTCGAAAGACGAATTGGCTTGTCGGGTGCCGTTTTTTGATTTTCCAGCTGATCTTAACGCACCGTTTTTTCCTGTTTTCTCTTCGACAGTTGTTGAACAAGCGATTGGTAATCAGCTGGTTGTTAATTACAATGCGAATGTGATATAATTGCGTAGACGTAACTTTTTAAAATTCGCCCGAGCACACATACACACACGCGCGAGTGTTGGATAATTGAAGTTCGAATTCCAAAATGGCGCGAGTTCGAGCGCTAATTGTGAGAGAGTTCCAACGAGAAGTCAATCATTTTTGCTTATCTTCGTCGATTTATTTTCTTCGTCTTGTTTGTCGATGATTCTTTCACCTGCACACACAGTCGAAACATTTATATTTATATCGTTCTTCATATTTCACGCGAGCGACCATTCGCAAATTTTTTTATTCCAATTCCGATACCGATGACTTCTCCAATTCAGATCACTTGCGATCGATATGTTATTTTCATCCCCCCAAAATGCTTTTACTAATTACTATTCCGCTCGACTTCTATTTTTGCTTTTTCTTTCAACATTTCTCACAAACAGCTACCCCGAGAATTTTCTATTAACTATTAATATTCTGTACAATCGATCGAAACTGTACAATAAAAAGCGTATATCTCATAAAGTAAAAGTATAATAAAAGTATTTCCAAATTTCTCTATTAATTCCAATACTGAGATCAGACTTTTTACGGTCAACGTTTTATCTTTTAATATCCCTTAAAATCGTCCCCAGACGATTTTATTAATCGTCCATTTAATTAATCGGATTTCTATTTTGTACAATATTTCTCAGAAACAACTGTCGATTTCCCTGTTAACACGATATTCTGCGCAATCGATCATCGAAACACTGCGATATTTTCAATTTCTATTGATTAAAATTATATTCCAAACTCCCATTAAGGAGGGAAAAAACGGTACGTTTCAGTCTCAAGGGAAGTAAATTGTGAAAAAGAGTTTTCAAGGCTACGTCAATGACGGAAAAGATTTTTCTTTTTTACATTTCGCAAGAACGTTCGAAGATCTTCGAGAGAGAGAAGATACTTAATAAGTTGCTCAATCTCGTTCAAAATGGCGCGAAAACATCGTTCAGGCTACGAAACGAACGTACGAGTAATGGATCGACGATCTTTTGTCAAGAAATTGTGGAAGCTTAAAATGTCGATAATTCTCCCGTTTGGCTTGGAATTTTATTTTCGCAAATGTCGATATTTCATAAAAAGAAACTCGACACTTCAAACTTTTAAAGTGTAGCTTCTTTAAAAAGAAGCTCAGGCTCAGATCCTGCATTCATTTTTCTCTTTTCTTTTTCTTCTTCTTTTTTGAAAGATATTTTTACACTATTCTGACAAAGATTCAGTCAAACTCAAACGTTCTTTATAGGCATTGAAAAAATTTTTTTTCTGACGAAAATTTTATGTATCGATAATTTCTCATCTTTTCAGAGACTTTCTCATATGAGTATATATTTTCATTGAATTTACTTTGAACATTATTGGACAACCGCGTCTAACTTGTGCGAGAAACCTTGAAAAACCTGTGACTTGGAGATCATCGAAGAAAGTATTATAGTATTTCAACTTGATAGCATCGAGATCCAAGAATGAGGCTACAACTTCTTCTTTATTATTCTTACTTAAGACTGAAACTTCCTTCAGTACCAAACATATACAATAAACATATAAAGATCACGTTGTTTAAAAATTCGAAAGACGACCGAACTAAAATAGAAGAAACAAATTCCAACAAACTTTACGCGAAGTTTTTCGTTCCCAGCAAATACATCGCGCACGTTTTAATTCAATCTTAATTTCAATCTTAATCCCTTTCAACTTGAGGTTGAGTCTGCGATAAACATAAAAATCACGTTGTTCAAAAATTCGAAAGATGACCGAACTAAAATAGAAGAAACAAATTCCAACAAACTTTACGCGAAGTTTTTCGTTTCCAGCAGATATAATCGTGCAGCTCGAGGTTGAGTGTCAATCGTTAAATTTCCATCGTGTCGGCTGACTAACGTGTTTCGCTATTTTCGCGAAAGATTAATTGTTCGGCCACTGGTTGAATCTTCTCTTTAAAAAAAAAAAAAAAAGAAAAAAAACTCGAAAAGCGCCATAACCTCTCTCTCGCCTTTTGGACGGGCCGGCCAATTTGCCCAATAAACGGGGAACGTCGCCATTGCACGACCGGTTAAACCAGAGTTTCCGCCAAAGGAATTCCCAACTTCCGCTAAACCGGGTCGCTGCGAGGTGGCCTCGCTCCGTTGCAACCCCGTTAACCATGCGACCAATATCGTGTTGGATATATATACACACACACACACACACACACACACACACAGGCGAGCAGAGAGTAGAACCTCGAAGAACACGAGGAATCAGCATAAACCAACTCACACCACCGGCGTGAAGCTGATCTCTCTCTCTCTCTCTGTTTCTCTCTCTGCTTTCTGTTACGTCAGACTGGTCAGCCAAGCCATCCTTGCGTCTTCTCCCTCTTTCCTCCTCGTTGGGCTAGAGCTTCGACACGCTTCGACTAGCCACGGTAGTTCTTCAGTACCCCGAAGAACTCGCGCGAGCGTGCACCAGCTTCGTCTATCAACAGCAAGCTGTGTATACTTTGGCAGCTTCTAGGTGGCAAACGGTGACGTTTTACAGAGAGCAGAGACAGAGAGAGAGAGAGAGAGAGAGAGAGAGAGGAAACTGTTCAACTATTTAGCAGAGGGGTGTCGGAGTGTAAAACCGGAAGTGTGTTCGAAACACCGAGAGGAACGCTGCATGCAGTGGTTTCATCGAAAGAGCATCGAGTAACTTGCCACTGAGGCTGAGGCTAAGTTTGAACATTCGAAGCTCCGTCTTCTCTGCTCGAGAAGAATTGTCGAGAAGACTTTGATACCGAAGATTGACTGGAGTTAACGTTAGTTGATATTTCAGGCTAATTTGCGTTAGTTTCTGAACGCTATAACTGAGCACTATCGTGCCATTTCGATGAAATATTTTCAATAACGAATAGAGCAAATGAGAAGAACTTGACGAAGGAAAATCTTGAGAAAAGAATTTCATGAGAAGATTGACTGGAGTTAGTCTTCACTAATAGGACAATATTTGAGGCTAATTTGCGTTAACCGTGAACGCTATAACTGGACACTATCGTGTCATTTCGATGAAATATTTTCAATAACGATTAGAGCAAATGAGAAGAACTTGACGAAGGAAAATCTTGAGAAGAGAATTTTGTGAGAATATTTTAATATCGAAGATTGACTGGAGTTAGTATTGACTGATATTTGAGACTAACGGCGTTGGATTTGGACGCGAATGTTATTGCAAATTTCGGTAAAATATTTTCAATAACGAATAGAGGAAATGAGAAGAACTTGACGAAGGAAAATCTTGAGAAAAGTATTTTGTGAGAAGATTTTAATATCGAAGATTGACCGGAATTAGTCTTCACTAACAGGACAATATTTGAGGCTAATTTGCGTTAATTCTGAACGCTATGCCTTAGCACTATAATGTCATTTCGATGAAATATTTCCAATAACGATTAGAGAAAATGAGAAGAACTTGACGAAGGAAAATCTTGAGAAGAGAATTTCATGAGAAGATTGACTGGAGTTAGTCTTCACTAACAGGACAACATTTGAGGCTAATTTGCGTTAATTCTGAACGCTATAGCTGGACACCGTAATATTTCCACTAACGAATAGAGCAAATGAGAAGAAACTTGACTTAAGGAGACTTCGAGAAAAGAAACGTAATATCAAATGATATAAAAAGATATTAAATGAAGCGAGAGCTATTGCGAAAGACCAAAAAGGGATCTCGTTGGCATTGATTGTGATGAATTTCGAGGGCTTGAAACTTTAATCGAAAAAAACTGGCGCGTCGTTGAAAGAAACGTCGAACTATTTTTATTACTCGATATAAACTGTTTTCTTTTTCTTTTTCTTTTTTTTTTTTACCAATCAACCGTTAACTGGAGGGAACGATACATATTGAAAAGAAAAAAAAAAAAAAAGGATTTTGATCATTCGAGTGAAAAGTAATTTAACGTCGATGTATGAATCATTGGACTGCTCTTTGTTAAAAACTCGGGATCAATGAAAACACTATTTGAGAACATAGCGTGATCAGATCAGTCGAAGTGCTTTTTTCCCTCGCAGATTGCTCGAAAAGATTTATCGAACCCGTGAAAATGACATTTTGGAAAATTCAATTTGGAACGATTTAATGGAACGAAAATATTCGAACTTCACATGATCCTTCGTCAGTTTCTATCAGTGTCTAGGAAACTAGCGACAGAATGAATAAAACTGTCGTGAGGAGCGTCGTACGATTAAACTACCTAACCTAAATAAAAACAAACCTAACCTGAATCTCTTACGCTTCTACGTAAACGAGCGCGAACGTTTTGAACTTCTGCGTTTCGAGAGGATAGCGAAGGTGCGACATATCGTTATGTGAAAGACGAAGAGTCAGAGAAAACGAAGCGAATTCCCAGAGTCTAGTCGTATAGTGTTCTCAGCTATTCTAGCGTCGTAGAATGCTGCGAAGAACGACGCTCTAGATCTCTTCGCAGACGTGCACGCTTTTTAAGCATCAGGCGAAGAATAAGGAATGACGAGGCGAGGTGAGAAGTGGCCGCGTGCACCGGAAACAAGTGCGTGCTCGAGGAGCGGCTGAGAGTAGTGTGCAGAGTGACGACTTAACACTTTACCGACCGATAGCGATA
>WIUT01006024.1:0-13972 GCA_010645135.1 Tetragonula clypearis
CATGAAATAGAAATTTTAAAATAAAATTGTAAAACCAGTCGTTTTGACTGGTGTGGTAGTTCTAGTGTTAAATAAATTATAACAACGTGCTACGATACAACGTAATATTGTACAATCGTATATTTAATTCAACACTTTTAGTATAACGAGATTTACACAATTACGTTTATAAATGTATACAATTAATATTAATACAATTGTATTGCATAGTCGTATAAATATATTTCTTTGAATGCACTATTTTGATATTTTACCGTGTAAATCTTACGCCGTTTAAACAGCATACTTTTCTCGTTATTTCGATTGTTGTGCGCGTACAATAAACAGGCACGTTAGAAAATATTTCGTGTAATCCTAATATAAAATTCTGAATACATAAATAAATGGATTTCAGCAAATTTTCTGACGTAATACACAATCGTTGACGAAAGTATTCAGACACTTTAGGAGGATATTTTGACATTTTATTAACAGCGAGATACAACTATCATGTACTATACATATTTTAGAAGTGCTTCAACAGTCACAAATTATTGTAGATAATAAGCTTTGATTGCCAGGAGCATCAATAGTATGCATAGAATGTCCATTATTGCCATATATAATTTATAATAAATAAATTGTCTCGTAGCTTCCATGTATATTTCCAGATTAATCTTTTTGGCAATATGTGCGATGTTATATACAAAGTTCTTATTGCTCTTTCAGCTACGCATATTTTCAGATTAACATTAAACTTCATCATTGTAATTACATAATAACATAAGTCGCCGTGTTAAAATTTCCAAAACATTTCTATTTCTATTTATATTGCAAAATATTTTACAGAGCGCCGAGTGATACGATACGTTGCGCGAAAGTTTTCCAAACGATAGCTCCGCACGAGCGTTCATCATTCAAAAACAGAAATCGCAACAACCACGCAGGAACCACGACACTGTATTACGAGTGGAAATTTCATCGTCCATTAAGTAGAGAACTTTTCCGAAAGCGAGTTACTCCGAGACGCGAAGGCTCGCTCGAGCGTAATTGCGTCGCGGGCAAGCCGCGCGTGTTTCTCTCGAGAAATTTTTCGCAGTGGCCGAGAGACTTCCTCGCGGCAGTTAAGATGACAGATCGAACAGGGAATCGGGTGTGCAACGGGCGAGCCAGAAAACAAGTAGAGTGGAAAGCGGGCCGCAATTGCAGCCGGCCTCCACCTCCACGGCCGTGATTTAATGCAACGCGACTGGCAACGATCTTACCCCGGGGCGAAAAGTCGTTCGATCCCAGGGGAGAGCCTTCTCCCATCCCGAGTCGATTGCGACTCGAGAGAATCCGGCAACTCGGACGATGAATTATTCCGTCGTCAACTTTCCATGAGTTGTTCCGTTCGTTCGTTCGTTCTGCCTATTGCTCGTAACGCGCGAATAATTTGACGTCAGAACCACCGGAATGATCAGAGTCGTCGCTCAATTTCTTTCTTTTTTTTTTTTCTAATAAACATCTTGGTCGTTTATTTGTTTTCGAAATTTTTCGAAACTTCGGAGTGGTTTACTCCTTGCAAAGTAAAATCGAACGAAAGCTTTCGTGTCCTTTCTCGCCTCTCAAATAATTGTATTAATCTCCGTCTCCTTTTGTCGTATTATTTTTTGATCTAGAGATTTTCTCTCTTTTTTTTTTTTTTTAGCGGAGAATTTGTTGAATTAGAATTTAATTGGAAGTATATTTGACAGAGAAGTTTTGAGAAGATTGAAAATTATATTGCAAGAGAAATTGATGAATGAGTGAATTCGAAATTTTCAAAAGTCTCTAAATATATTATCACGGGGAGAACTGTTCCAATTGTGAATTTAACGAGTACTTGCAAGAGAATCAAAAATGAAACGTTCCGAAAATAATTCAGAAATTTGGAGAAGTGAAACAGATTTTCAAACAGAGTTGAAAAATTCAGAAAATCTTTGTAAAATTAATGGAAATTATGACACAATTATGGTAGAAAAATTTAACAAAAGATGCAACAGAATTTTAATTAATACGTTTATTTTTTAGTTATATTTAAATTCTGAGAACTGGATGAGCTTTGGGCGCGTATTTTATAGAATTCAAAAATTCAGGGAAGTTACCATAAATTAATGGAAATTATAATAAAATCTACTGTTTGGTGTAATTAATTAAAAATTTATAATATATTTGGAAAGAAGTTCAAAAACAATTAAAAAAAAAATATATGTCTGTGTACTCCCTATTATTATTATTATTATTATTATTATAGAGACATATTGTTAACAATATATTATTGAAATACTGAAATTACATATAACAATTTTTAAACTAATCAGTCTAATTTCCATTTCACGTGCGTTAAGTATGTTATAAGGAAAGCAGAGTTTTCAGCATCCGTGTGGCTGTACTCGAAAACCCTAATGCTACACCACAAACCACTTCGACCTTCCACTTCCTCCCAAGCCACATCCTGGATACACGAATTTACGACGGTTTTACGTTATACTTTCCATTCACTATGCTTATTCATCAAGGATTAAAGCGAGATTTTTGCAGCTCTCAGGCCACGCCCTACACGCTTCCCCACACATTATTCACAATAATTCGCCGGCTTGCACGTTGCGAACACACCCCCGAGTAACCCCATGAAACGAAAGTTCTCTCTCTCTCTCTATCTCTCAACACAGTGAGTTTTTAACTAAAAATTTCTCCGTTTGAAACAAGTTTGCCGTTCGTCGATCGTTGCAAATTTAATCTGCCCCCTCCCCTTCGAATTCAATATCATATCAACCCCGTTTACATTATTAATCACTTCAATCTAAGAAACTTCCTTTATTCTCACATTCTTCCAGCTCTGTTTTTCTTTCTTTCTTTCTTTTTCTATCGAAAGGAACTGTGCGCACGTTCTCGAACAGAAATTAATTGGAAAGTTTCGTCGATCGATCGACGCCTCTCTCGTCGCGTTCACCCAATTTTCGTTTCGGCGGCATTACGTCACGAAATAAGGGAAACAGGGGGACCGTTTACCCAACGTACGATCGTCCAAACGGTAATGGACCCGGCCATCCAGACACACAGAACCACTCGTCAACTTTCGACGTTTTATCGCGAATATATACCGCGTCGCATCCCCTGCCCCGCTCGCCAACTTACCCGCGCCGCGTAACTCCTGCGACGTTTTCAAAGCTCTTCACGACCTCGTACGTAACGTACAGCCACATCGAAACTTGATCCTTTGTGTCGTCTGACTAGTTTTATTAGTTGCGATTTTTCCTTGTAACTAACTTTGGCTTCCTCGTTCTACATTGAGACGTAATCAGTTGTCGCAGATTATTTCGTGACGTGAGTTCATCGACGTACGTCACGAAATTTCCGTCGAGAAACTCGATATTTCGTTCTTTAAATAGTTTTATATAGTGCGTTTCTTTTTTTTAATATAATTAATTGTTCAGGTTCCTTTAATTCTGAGATCCTCCATTCTCCGTGTAATTTCACGTCGTCTTATTTTTTGTAACATATGTACGCTTGTCTCGAAACTCGATCCTCCAAGTAGTTTTTATATTACGATTTCACCACGTAATTAATCGTTCAATTCTGTTTCGCTATTTTATATTGAAGTATATGTCGTTGATTATTCAGATGTGACTGAGAAATTATCCGAGTAATTTTATGTTACAATTTTTCCATGTAATTAACTGTATTTGTCTTGAAACTTGATCCTTCATCCTCCAAGTAGCTTTATGTTACGATTTCCCCATGTAATTAACTGTATTTATCTTGAAACTTGATGTCCCATCATCCAAGTAGTTTTATGTTACGATTTTTCCACGTAATTAACTGTATTTGTCTTGAAACTTGATCCCCCATCTTCCAAGTAATTTTTGTTATATAATAATGTTATGAATTTTCCATGCAATTGACTTCAGTTCAGTTTGGTTTAGGTTAGGTTTTTTCTTCTCTCACGTTGAAACACGTCGTTGATCATTTCGATATACGTTCGTCGAGAAACTTAACATTTCTCCAAGTAGTTTTACGTTGCAATATTTTGATGTAACTAACTATTCAGATTCCTTTGTTTTTATTTCACATTTAAAACATGTTGTTTTATTATTTAGATGTGATATATATTCATCCCGAAACTTGGCTCTTCATCCTTCAAGTAGTTCTGTGTTATGTTTCTTCATGTAACTAGATGTCCAGTTTTTTATTTCTTACTTTATGTCGAAGTACATTGCCGATTATTTAAACATAGTATTAACATTCATCTCGGAACTCGACTCTTCACTTTCACAAGTAGTTTCATGTTCTAACGAACTACTCAATTTTGCTTTCAATTATTTTATGTTTGACATATGCATCTGATTATACTTGCCACGCATATACGTATATATTTATCTCGAAACTCGAAATTCTTGTTTTCTTCGAAGCTCCATTTCTGTTTCTCCGCGCATACGTATATATTCATCTTGAAGAATCCATGCTCTTCTCTTATTTAATACCGGAATACGTCACTGATTATTTTACACCATGTCGAGATCTATTAATCATACGTATATATTTACCTCGAAACTCGAAATTCTTGTTTCTTCGAAGCTCCATTTCTGTTTCTCCACGCATACGTATATATTTACCTCGAAACTCGAAATTCTTGTTTCTTCGAAGCTCCATTTCTGTTTCTCCGCGCATACGTATATATTCATCTTGAAGAATCCATGCTCTTCTCTTATTTAATACCGGAATACGTCACTGATTATTTTACACCATGTCGAGATCTATTAATCATACGTATATATTTATCTCGAAACTCGAAATTCTTGTTTCTTCGAAGCTCCATTTCTGTTTCTCCGCGCATACATATATATTCATTTCTCGAAAAATCCATGCTCTTCTCTTATTTAATGCCGGAATACTGATTATTTTACACTATGTCGAGATCTATTAATCATACGTTTCGCGTTAATTGATTACGTACAGAACTTAAACGACAAACACAGTGAACTTTCGCGAGCCACTGTGAACAATCCGAATTCCCTTTAATTCACTCTTAAACAGAGGATCGCCCTATTGTGCAAACCTCGTGCAAGCCTCGCGAGCGCTGCAATTACCAACAGAAACAACGGAATCCCCCGATACGTGGATTACGACCAGCTTCGCCTCCTCTGTGCACTTTTCCTCCTCTCTCCAGCATCTACGGTACACTACGTACAATCCAACGACCGCATAAATCCGTTGTGCTCGATTCCTCTCGTTACATTAACGCGACTCGTGGAACGCGAGCCGCGGGAGAGGGAGAACGCGACCGGCTCGTAAATAAATAAGGGGAGGATGTACAGTCCCTTTTTCCGGGTATTAAAAATGCACTTTACCCGATGAATCTTCCGGAAATCCCCGTGCAAACTCTTAACACACACGTACGTACGTGTGTGTGTGTGTGTGTGTGTGTGTGTCTGTGTGTAGTACGCGGTGTGGAAGACACGAACGTACGCATGGACAGGGTTTGCGAGCGAGAAGGGTTGTGGAGAGGTGCACCCGGTGCACGCAACTACCGTTTGAACGTAGGCAAACAAATCCAGCCAGACACCGATGCCGTAAACGTTCTGAGAAAACATTGATGCAGTGCTGCAAACTTCTCGGTGGAATTCCCTCTGGCTGGTGGAAACAACGCCGCAAACATGTAAATCACGCGACGATGCTTTTACAGAGGGAGAATGGTTTTTCCTTTTTTTCCTTTTTTTTTTTTTTTTTTTTTTTTTTGGTGGTGGTGGTGGGTCGAGATAATTTTCGGAGGGCGTTCAAAACGGAGGTGGAGCAAAGCCTGCCCAAGATACGGTGACCTGGATCCTTCTTTTGACGAGAGACTCAGTCAGCTCGGGGATATTTCAAGGATTTGATATTTTTGATTTCTGGATTTTTCTTTCTGCGTCGGTGGAAATTCGTTTGGATTCACTTTTTCGGGTCGAGCGATTTTTCCTTTCGAAGAGTTTTTAAGGTCGAGGCGATGCGAATTTTGGTGGAAACATTTTCTATCTGGGATCTGACGTCTGGGTTTGTATTAAAAGAATTTCGCGTTGAGACAGCGGCCCGGATTCCTTCGAGAAATTTAATGGAAATGTATTGGAAACTTCATACTTTCTCTCTCTCTCTCTCTCTCTCTCGTTGTTTTTTTTCTTTTGGTCCTTCTTTTGTTAAAGGAATTTTTGGAGCTAGAGTAAAGGCTAATACAGTAACTTGCATTCCTTTGGGACGAGAAATTCAGCGAAGGTACCTTGAAAATTTAATAATTTTCTTTTCCATTTGCGATCGAAGGGATTTCCGCAGAACGTTCGATCTATTCCATTTAGTTTATCACGACGTTTATCCTTGAATTTCGTAGAATTACAGACTCCAGAATTGGACGAAATGATAAAAAAAAAGTATCGAACATTTTCATTTAAATTTCCTCGATTAAAAAAATTCGACAACGTAACGATTGAAAAAGAAAAAAAAAAAAAAGAAGAAAGGAATTGCGAAACATTTCCTTCACGCAACATTGATCCCCATTGGGTTAAGATCGAGACAGAGCGAACGATAGAATAGCCCGAATTCTTTTGTGGCAAGATTTAGTAGAAATATCTTGGGAATTTGATCGTTTCGTTTCGACTACTCCGTTTTTGGCCGGGGGAATGTTTTAAAGGGTATTTACGTCTCGTAGGAGCGCGGGGTCGTTGCGCAGTGATCTAAATTCTTTCGCGAAGGGATCATTCTCGGTGAAATTTGTTTCCTTTCTCTTCTTCCGTTGTCTTTCTTTCAGCCGTTGTCACTCTTCTCGAGAAATCATGCTCCAAGGAATGGAGGAATTAAAGGAATCCCACCGAAGATGCCCGAAGAGACGTAGAAAGGGCAGATTCGACGACACAGTGACCCAGATTCTTTGTCAAGAATTTATCGGAAATTTTTTTCGGCCGGGAATGTTTCAAATTGCCTTGGAAAATGAAAAGAGGGGCGACGCGGGGATCGGTATCGGCGGTGGAAAACCTTCCGAGAGGAGGAGGACGAGGAGGAGGAGAGAAAATAACGGACCTGCGGGGGAACATCTTTTGAATAGCTTTGGAAATGGAGTTTAACGGTACGGGGGAGTGGGGAAAAAAGAGGGAATGGAAGTTACAAGAGAATAACAATTGACATTGTAACGGAAAGCTTGCGAAGGCAGAAAAATTGCGAAGCTTTGTGACAAAAGTAATGGACTTTCTATTTCTTTTTTTCTTCTTCTTTTTTTTTTTTCTTTTCTCCTTTGTCCCTCGTGGAAAGATTTTTCGAAAGAAAAAAGAAATTGCAGCGCTTCGCAACAAGGATCGCTGAATTTCATTTCCTCGCGGACGATTTTTCGGGGGGAGGGTGGGCGGCGGCCCCTGGCGAGAGTTTAATAACGAAAACGATGAGCGAATTTGCTTTCGTTTTCTGTTACGGAAACGGAACACGGTGTGAAAATTGAAATCTTCGAAGCGCACGTGCCGGCGACTTCGAACCTGCTGGCTAAATGTAATCTGCAGGTGTAATTTGTAACTCGAGATATATATCTGACATAAAATTTAAATCGTAATTCAATTGGCAAATAATCGAAAGAAATGGTATCGTTTGACAAGTAAATAATCCGTATATCGTATACCGTTAAATAAATAAATAGCAAATAGATTGGTCGACGAACGTGTCCATCCGAAGAAAAATACAGAGCGGGCCGAAAGTTTCTTCCCATGTTATTTCTTCTTTTTTTTTTTTTTTACAATAAAACATAAAAATATAAGAAAAAAATAATTTTATTAACTTCAAATTAAATCTAACTTAATTTAATTTAATTCGTGCGCTCCGATCTGTAAAAGAAAATACATAAAGAAATTACGGATTTTTAGTAGGAAGTGATTATGGTTCTTGTACAATAGTTTCGTTTAAGAAAGCAAAGGTCATCTTGAAAGCAGCGACCACTTAGGTCAAGACTCGCGCCTCCCTCGAAACAAAATAAGTTTTACCTGAGACACATTTCTTTCTGTAACGAATAATTTAGGAGATAATAATTGCGCCGGACGTTTCGCATAGGACACCCTGTATAACGATCATGCTAAATTATAATAATTGTTTTCTGCGTCTAGCCGGTTCAATTTGTCTCTGAAAAGTCGTTCGTTCAGCGTGGAACTCTAATTTCAACGATAGATTCTTCCGAATATTAATCTCTGCTTCCCGGCTGAAGTTAGGATGATGCTGTTCCGTGTGTTATCGCGCAGCTAGTATCAACCATTCAGCGGCTTAGATCCGGGACTAGTAGCCCGATTCAATCCAAAGTTTCAATGAGTTGCGGCTTTTGATTAAGAACTCGGGAAAGGGTAAAAGAGAAGGAGAGAGAGAGAGAGAGAGAGAGAGAGAGCTCAATTTCAGCTACTCCGCGATTGTCTGATCAGGGTACAAAAATTAAAACAGTCTACAATCGTGAATGATTAATTAATTAAAAGTACGAGAGTTATTTTATAATGTTTTTTAAGCGAAGAATTTTTTTTTGAACGAATTAGTTCGTACAATTTCGGTAGTGATGTATTCGAGACACGCATGTAAATTATATTTCATGATACATTGGTAGATTCAACTTTGGTCGTTGAATGAATTTTGCAACATCGAAAAGATCGATTTTCTGGAGAACAAACTATCGAACAAATTAATAAATTCAAAATATATAACTTCATATTAATTCGTGCATCAGTTAATTCTCGAAGTTTCTCACTGTCGAGTATATATCGTTTAACATACGGAACAAACCAAATTTCTAAATCCACGTATGAATAAAATCTCTTTCTCTTGAAGTACATTCTTCAAGTGTTTCGAACAAATCTATTTATTCAAGTATTCTAAAAATTTCCACAATTATCCACTCCAGTCATAACCTAAGTTCCACGCGAAACCGAACGTAGCGCACTTTCTCGTTGGTCCTCGCTGAAAAATACCATTTTACATTAGCCAGTGTACCTTCGATATTAAGATGCGCGATTCGGCCAAATTCGACTCGGCGGTCGCTCAACAAACCACCGCTTTAACCGGTTTAAATTTCTTGCCGCGTAATGGCCGCGTCGTCTATTATCCGAAAATAAACCAGAGGGAGGACTATCTGCCCGATGCAACCAGCTCCATCAACCGAAATCCATGGAAACACCGCCATTTGCACGGCACTCGACACATAAGTACACCGACACAGACACTGTTCCACGGGATGCAACAACGCGATTACAATAAATCGAATCGTGCTCGAACACGCGATTCCAACGAATTCAATTCCCCATCGACCTCGGTTACACATATACGGCGAGGCATAACCTCGCAGCAGGCACAGCCAGCCACCATTACGGTCCCCGTTAATCCCATTATCTCGCCTTCGCCGCGAATATTCCGAGCGCATCCTTGACGAGCGTCGTTAGCATGCAAATATCGCGCGATTCTCCCTCATTTCGCGCCTTTTCGCGCGGATTCAGCGCGACGCGCCTAGCCGAAACACTGACCTCGCCCAATGTTCGAGCGCGGAAACGATCGCAACTTAATTCCGTCAACGTTATTAAATCGTTACACAACGATCGACATTCGAGTTGTTACCATTTCGTGGAACGGAATTATTACATGGCCACGAGCTTGGGTACGTTTCAAAAGAACACTACTTTTGAAATACGTTGATTTTGTTCTGACAATAAGATGTTTTATATCGTGTGTACTAGGTGGAAGAGTGAAGACACTCTTCTCGAGAGAGGATGTTACGAGTTGTCACAGTATGTAAAGACATTGACAAATACTTTTTATGCTTGAGTCTACGATGCCTCGTTTGAAGATTGAACCCTTCCTTTTTATAATCCCCCGAGATTTGATGTGCGATTTTTTTTTTCACTATTTTATCGAAGTTTGAAAATACGAACGTATATAGAGACGAATGGTGTTGCGATTTCTTGGACTTTCAAAGTTCAATATTTATTCGGCATTCAATGAAATGGCAAAAAAGATCGTACGACGATGTTTTAGGTTAGATTTGTGTTAGATTTAGGTCAGGTTCTAGCTCATTGCAAAATGGAGGCTTTTCTAAATTCATTGCAGATTCAATTATGAAAAATATGTTTTCACATTTCCACATTTTCGAGAAGAAAAGTCTCCACCTGTTACATGATGCAAAGACATCTGAAGATAAAGTGAACGGCGCGCACATTGATAGTAGAAATTCAAGCTTCAAAATGAACCGAGATTTACTGTCTTACGATTTTTTAAATTCAAAATTAATAAGTCAACTGATTTCAAATATTTGATTTTACTATTCCATAGAATTTCACGAGCACTTCCGTGCACTTCGCGTACTCGGAAATAAAGTACTGCAAAAGGAGGAAAATATCCGAGACAACGACAGATATTACGTTTCTTGCGAATATCTATACAAAAATCGCGGAAATAATCCAACAGATCACTCGTTTGAAAATTACCACCGTGCTGAATTATTACTATGAATTCAGCTGAAAATTAACTATCGCTGACGCCTTAACAAACAGAACGAGTGACAGAGTGGAAACGCTGACCCATAGATTAAGCGGCCACTGGGTGAATTACAAATCTGTCAAGGGGGGTTGGCGAGGCAGACGCGCGTAATTCACGGCAGCAGCCGCCGCGCGCTAACTTTCCACGATCGCTTAGAAAGTGGTTGCAAGGTTGATGGAATTGTCTAATTGCGCGGCGTGGAAGTTTCGCCTAGTTTGGACTGCAGCACGGAAAAATAATCAGTGGATTGTTATACCGATCGGTCCAAGTTGCAACGCGTGCAACACGCTGCAAGCCGCTGGAGAGTAGAATTTGAAAGTTGGTCAACACGCTGCAAACCAATGTTCCACCAAGACATCGGTCACTGCGATGGAATTTCGTGAACTGGTTAAGTTTGTTCGCCGTGAAAGATTCTCGGGGCACGGTGAAGCCTCGAAAGCATTTATCCGAATTTTTATTTCACGAATAAATGTCTCGATATTGTCCCGCAATATCGAGTTCGTGAACTTTCGACACGAAAGGGAGTGAAGTATTAAATTTCAACTCTTTCAATCGAAGCAGATCGACGAGATGATTCTTTAATTGTTTAAGATTATTTTCTGAATATTTTACATTATATATTTCTTCTAATTTATTTATTTATTTTTTTAAATTGCTTTCGCAAGCAAAGACAACAGCGGAGACAACAACTCCATCAAATTTGATTTATTAATTGTTGTTAATTCTCTCGGTAATATATTTATATGTAATTGCAGTATACTACGGGAGTTATAGTTACTTAAGGGTTGGATTTATAGTGACTTCAACTTTGAAACTATCTCAATTAACTTACGATCCTATTTTGCCAGTCAAACTTCTGTGAAGGATGCCTGTGTTAATGAGACTCGTTTAAGCTACATGCAATATCAATCAATTTTAACGAGGCTCTAGGCATAATATACATCTGACAATAACTATCTTGCAATCTGATACGTATAACGAATGTTTCTTAAATAGGGATATTTTTAATATTAATAAATTAACAGATTATCAAGTTTCTTTTTATTTTTACTTCTATTAAAACGTTTTATGTTACTTCATTATATTATGCTAAAATTCAACTTTCTAATTTTTCCATTACTTTGAACAAACTTGAACATAAATTCTCAGAAATTTTTTAGTTTTCGCATTTCGTTAATCTTTTTGAATTATTTTGAACATTATGTGCCATTTCTCGTTTAAAATTTCGAACATGATTCTCAAACTTCACTTTTTCATTTATTGATTGTTGACCATCAAAAAAAAAAAAAAAAAATATATATATATATATATACATCAAACATATCGAAATTTCAAATGAGATTAGCCACGTGATCTGTTTCTTGAACATTTGCTATATAAATTTTTCGATCTTTTCAAAGGCGAATGATTCACAGCTCGGAATATAGGCGATATTTCAAGAATCACTTTGGAGATTTTTAGCAACGTGTTTCAAAAACTGTGCAACGTGTTTCAAAAACTGTCTCGCAGAAGAAGAAGTGCCTTGCTCGAGATTTAATGCACAGTGGCCAAAGTGTGGCGAGAAAGATATATACCAGGAAACTTTGGAAATTTAAACTGCCTCGAGTTCTTCTTTTTAATATCGGGCTACGTTAGCCGAACGAATCTTTTAAAAATTCACCCTTTACGTAACCCCGTGTCTGTTACGTAAAGGAAGAGTAACTAATTCATTCAATTACTATTCAGCTTTCAATAGTTTGAAATCGTTACGTGCACTATAGAATCGAAGAATTTAAAAAGGAATCTGCACAAGTGTAGAAACAATTTCTATAGAACATATTAACATATTTGTCGCAATAATTTTGAATCATTGAATTGGAGATCAATGAGAGACTCATCATGGAAATATTTTTAAATATTTTTAAACAATATCATTGAATGTATTATAAAGAACAGATTAGAAAGCTAGAATGTTTGTATAAATTTCATCTTTCTAATTACACTTCAGTTTCTTTATTCTTTATTCTAAAACTTTGAATTATTTTAATACCATCGAATTAAATTCTTAATAATCAAATTTGCCTAAGTCTTTCTGTCCCAATTTCTTTTTTTATTAATCTCTAACCATCTTCAAGTAATTAATGATAGAACACATATATAAATTTTAATATGTTCTCCTAATTCTAAGCTCTATATATATATTCATTGATCTAGCTTTCAAATAGAAGTCACATAATCTATAAATTCCTTCTTTCCAATCTTATTTCAGCATTTACTCTTAATTAGTCCAATTTTGTCAATCTTTGTTATTCGTTACTATTTATTTCTCTCTCGTATTTTTGTTTCTTCCACCATTCATTCAACTTCAACAGATCGTTATAATTATAACGTACCTAGAAATTGCTTCTCCTCAGTTTTAATAGTTCTATTTGTTTCATTTTTATTCTACTATTTTTTTAAAACTCTTTCCACTATTTTTATAACTCTTATTTGATTATTTCAATTCTTCTAATTACAATTCTATGGTAATCTGAATTATTTTACTTTCGTAGTTACAATTCTACATTTGATTATTTTTATCAATCTATATTATTATCCCTGCTTTCTTAATTTTCTACTATTTTTCACTATTTTTGTAATTCATACTTGATTTCCCCTCTAATAGAAAGATCGTTGTGATTTTACAATAAATCACTTTACATCTATCGATTTCCATAAATTGTCCCTCACACGATCTCGAATTCTCTCTCGCGTTCCTCCAGAATCTCCCGATCCCTGTCCATCCCCTTTCCTGCCGATTGAATTTCAAAAACAACCCCCCGTTTCTAACTACTAGTTGGCAAAAATCTCGCCGCTAAAACGTCCCCGCCGCGTTAGAACGGTAGGTTGGCCGCGCCTTCTCGCGCGTTCTGCTCGTTGCATATTAACGCGGTTGAAGCGCAAAATGGACAATCAAGAGAGGACAGACAGTGGCGGAGGACATTTCGGTCGAAGGCATTTAACGGGGGGAGGGCTAACCGCGACAGTTAGCGAAAATAATCACTGCAGCCTGGGCAGCGACGCCCGGCCTCACCCTACGGGATGATGATTCTCGGATGGCCGTTTTTAACGGCAAGGTGCCGTGGCTGAAACCACGTCGTCCGCGAAAACGCTTGAATAAAAGCGACTCGCGGCGAGAACCTTCGCGGTAATCGCGTGGAAAAGCTTGAAATTTCATCCGTGTTAAAAACGCGAAGAGATTCCGGGGGTGTTTCCAAGTGGAAGATTAAACCATTCGCGAAACACGAAAGTGTTCGAACACTCGCCACGCGAGAACTTTTTACTGTATATACTTTATTATATAGTTCTTAAAGTGTGCGTATTTTAATTTTAATTTTAATTCCGGGGTGTTTTCAAGTGGAAGATTCAACCATTCGCGAAACACGAAAGTGTTCGAACACTCGCCACGCGAGAACTTTTTACTGTATATACTTTATTATATAGT
>WIUT01006025.1:0-13970 GCA_010645135.1 Tetragonula clypearis
TATATAGAAATTACACACGTTAATTCCGAATTGATTTCTCAATTGCGATAGACAGGCTCGATTTGATTATGTTTTTTCTTTTCCTATTTCTTTTTCTTTCTTTTTTCTTTTTTTTTTTTTCTTCATTGGTTTGAAACTAGAGGGACTGATTGGATTAAAAATTATCGCTGATACATTGCTAGTTTCCCAGTGAATCAAATTTTGTTTGCAAATTTCACGCTCGAAAGACAAAAATTTCACCGTTTGCCATCAACGAACGTTTTCTGTATCGGCAATTCATTTACGAAAGCATCGTTTCGAATGAAATGACACAGCACTGGAAATAATCATTCAATTCGACGCGAAATTTTGTCGATTATGATCTTTCTGACATCGTGATATCGTAGAGCAATCATCAGTGTACATTGCTGATCTGCTAGATACGTAGTTTCGATCTTTTAGCAAATAAGAAGCTGAGCTTATTACGCGAATTACTCTGAATTACGTGAATTGTTGAGTGTCTCAGAGCTGTCTTGAGAAATTTCTTCTCGTCTGAAATTCTTTCGTTCTTTTTCACGTCGTTGTACATAGCTTTTATTCTGTTCAGACATTATACTATTATTATACATCGCGTCATGCAACACCGAATGTATGCGTTCGTTATAATTATCAGTAAATCGTTAAAAGCGGAAGTGCCCTTGGAAAGGGACAGTCGAGGGTTAAATTTCGACTTAATTGGATATATGCTTGTAATATTAAATCTGCTTAATTGCGCTTGAATATTATGTCCGATATCAAAGTGATAGTTTCCCTGTTGTACGTTACGTCGAAAATCATGTTGGCAACACGGTTTAAAGTTAATTAAACAGTGTGCCTAAAGTTACATCTAAATCCGACGGTTGTACACTAACTTGGTGATCGATACTAACAAACTATTACAGAATTTTTGCTGTACGTGATGTGTAAAATTTCCCAACAACGGGGAAACAATAGGGATCTCGAATAAAAAGCGCGCGTCGATAATCGAGATCTAACTAATGATGATGATTCTATCGATTTGAATGATAATTAAATCTTTATAATAATAATTATAATGTAATATATATAATATATAATAATAATTATAATGTAGTATATAAAATGTATAATAATAATTTTAATAATATATAATAATAATAATTAGAATATTAATAATACTAATAATAATTAGATCTTTTTCCTAAAAAAAAAAAAAAAAAAAAAAAACAATAAAACAACGCGGTACGCATTATTATTTGTAATAATAGATTTCACGCGACGACCTCAGGAGAAGGAATCGAATTAAAAATGAAGCCGGTCTGAAGGTAATACGCGATTGAAAATTCGCGGTCGCGATTTCCATAACGCGGCACTGCGTTGAATTAGCTATATCTGTCTCGCTGGTGACGCGCGCGGGCCGTCGTTTTTATTTTTTTTTGAAGCAATTAAACCGCAGTAATTCTCGGCCGCGATAGTGTTTCCCGTTTTACGCGAAACGACACGGGCAAACAATTTCACGAACCGTTTCAATAACCGGGTGAAATTTGCCTCCCCGCCATTTCCCGACTGCTTGAAATTCGTCCACATGATATCCTCTGAGTCTGACTGTCTCTCTCTCTCTTTTTTTTTTTCTTTTTTTTTTATCGAGATGACAAATTTGGCGTCTATTCTTCGGCTTCTTGTCTGATCTTGCGTTAATTTTCGACACAGAGATTCAGTGGGATGCTTGCTCACTTTTTGTAAATCTCTTAACCAATGGATTTCCCATAGTGGAACGATCCTAAGCAGTTCTCCCTCAATTTCTGGATTGTTACAAAGACTCTGCGAAGCGGGACGTGATGGTTTTTCTAAATTTTTCGAACACAGTTGCAATTCGCCACGTAGACAGCTAAATTATGAGAGAGAAGACAATTGACGAAACAATGTATAATTTTCTATCTCTAATCGATTTTATTCGATATATATATACATACACTCTCCTGAACTTTCTTCGAAGAAAGACGCTATCCAATGTCCAACGTAAATAAAAAGCATCAAAACCAGCGAAATCCAAGTGGCAAAGCGAGAGAAAAAGGAACGCGGCGACGTTGGGGGGAAAATAAAATTGGGACGCCATTACTCTCTCTTACAATTTTCTTTCAGTGGCGACTAACTTCCAACAGGAAGCACCGCGATCGCGGGCTTTCCTTACTTTCCATTCGAGATAATTCAGCCGGTGTCGGATCCTACACCTGAGACGGACCACTTGCATAAGCTTCGAAATAGACTACAAGACTTTCGTTGCGCAACCTTTCACCCTTTCAAAAGAAAGGATCATTCGCGTCAAAATTGCAACTGCACTCTTCACCCCTGAGACGTGAACTTTTTCTTCCATTTCTCTGGTTTCTCATTTTATAGACGGCCATCCATTTGTCTTCGTCGTGCCGCTTTAATTACAATGATCGTAACGCGCTCGAGCGAGCGCAATACAAACTCGTAGTCGCAGCATCGAGTCGCACAGGTGATAATTCAATTAGCATATTATGTAATTTTAATCAACGAATAATTTATGCAGACGACCCTACCCTTGGAGAATTATACCAAAAAAAAAAAGATATATATATATATCGCAGTAACGTTGCATGATATATACTGTACGATGTATTAATTCACCCCGAAGAAATTACAAATTGTAACCAGAATTTAGGGGGGAAATCTGCAGGGTCACGAAAATATTCTGGAAAAAGCGACACGATGAACGATACTCGATACTGTAACACGGATTTCGAAATGTTCGAGTAGTATGATTTCCGCGAAAAGGAAGCGCCATTGCCAAGAAGTATAGAAGCGGTCTCTGCGTGTGTGTGTGTGTGTGTGTGTGTGTGTGTGTACTGCGGAGAGAAAAATGCAGAAACAAAAAGCAGCAAGCTAGAAGATTCGTGGCGGAGGAAAGAAAGGACGGGGCAAGATATTCCTGAGTCCTCTTTCTTTCTGCGAGTTCTTTCTTTCCTCTTGAAAAGGAGCATTTGAAGAGCCTATTTTTCGATGCGGTAGACGACCGACTTCGTTCCTTTCGGGGCGAATGAAGACAAATGTGCGGATGTAGTAGAAATTAGACAAAAAAGATCAAAGAGGAAATACAAAATGCATTGACTGCTGTGAAAGCTGACTGCACAAAAGCAATGCGCAATCGCGCCGTACCGATTGCGGGGATAAACGCTCGCCGAACGAATATCAAAAGTTAATTAAACAAATATGAAAACGTTCCCTTTTTTTTCTCTCCGAAAAAGATTATACGTAGGTTGACGCATGGATTTTCCTCTGTTTATTTTTTTCCCCTGGAAAATACTTTAATCTTTGAATACTTTAATCGTTGAACGTGGCTGTTATAAATTCGTTTAACAAATGAAATGCTCTGCCCCTCGTTGTGATATATATCGCGTAAACAATTAAAATTAAACGAAAAATTGCCATTGACAAAAAAGGGAAAAAAGAAAATGTTACATTTCCCTTTCGTATTTATAGAGTAGATTTCCTCAAGTTTTTATCTCCAGTATTCTTCTGTTACTATGTACACAAAACGATCTTAACGCTAAACGCGCCAACGCCTGGTCAAATGGCCGGTTTAAAAATCTGATTTAAAATTCTGCATTCATTGTTTCTTTCTTTGGTTCGATTAAAATTCTCGTTAAAAAAAAATGAAAATGTACAATTTTTTCCTCTTGTTAGCTAAAAGTTATTTTGCGCGTCGTTTCCTGTGTTCTTCTTATAAAAAAAAATCACTTGACTGGTTATGGTAGGGTATTAAAAAAGAAATAAAGACGACCTGGGAAATTTCGAAACTCCTCAACACAGACAGAAAAAATTCGTATGCCACATTTTTCCTCCCTTAAAACCATGCAGCTTTAAACAATTTGACGCGCAGTTTAAAAGTTGTTTCAAGTGTGCAAGTTACGTGAATCACCCTGTATAAAGCGCTGGTACGTTTAGTGTTAACGTTTGGAAGTGCGCATACCTTTTAGTATTAGAATATTTGCCCTTAGCCTCCTCGTATTAAAGATTCGAATCACCTTTCCTCTTGGCCTATTGTTTACATTTATAAACAAACTTATAAACCTTTCGAGAAGATGGTCTAGTCTCTTCTCGTATTTTCTTATTGCACGTAGCGAATCGGAGATCCCGTTTTAACGGGACGGGTTAATCGAGCAATTACGATAAATAATAGACAAACTTTCCAGAAGAATGATTCATTACTCCTTGGCTTCCTCAACCCTCGGCCAAACCCACAGTCGTGAAGTTCTATCGTGATTAATAGATTTTGTTCCCGTAAGAAACGAAACGAGCGTGCAGCGTTACTTCGCGCGAGACGCGATTCTTAATTCCCAGCAACTCCCGCGATGCCAGTAACCGTAAAAATCGTCGAAACGATACTTTGTTGTTACTTGTTTCGTCGGGCCGAACTGTTCGAAGTTCTGTCGTTTGGAATTATTTCGCCGCCGTAAACAAGAAGTTTATCCTTCGCGTATTAAACGCGCGGATAACGAGTTTACGTGTTACGCGTTGGTCGATTGGCGACGAAATTTTTAAGCAGAGCTGGCTAACTGGCGGTCCGCGAGTCCTTGCCCCCACTCTTCTGATCGCTAGCGCTACCCCCTCCACCAAGCAAGAGACAGATCAGTGCAATGGAGGGGGTAACAATCAGAAAAGTGGGGGCAAGGAGTTCGCCAGTTAGGCCGACTTTGATCTTAAATCTTTGAAAATATTCTATTTTTACATCTGTAAAATTCCTGACAAAAATTACAAATTGATCAGTTTGACCGTGTTAATAGTTTTAAATGCTAAGACACTTTGTTTTGACAAAAGGCCCCTGAAAGAAGTATTCTGAGTAAACAATTTGATCGAAAAATTGATAGTTTCAAAAGCTATAAACGATCTTTCACTTCGGTTGAAATAATTGTAAAAAAGTTAGAACACATCCAGGGATCTAAAGAGAGATTCTTGTAATCGGGAAAAGAAGAAATTATGAGCTACTACCAAGACACTAATTACGTATAGTACGATACTTCTCGAAGCGAAGAAATTCGTTTCTTCAACCGAAACGAGAAAAATCGTATTTATAATTTTGAAACTATTAATTTCTCCACCCATGTTCGACTTTTTGTTTCACATTTCGACGAGTGCTATCCACTCTCAAAGTTATGAATTCTATTTTTCCCATTCAGCCTGTATATTCGAAATCCTGCAATCTGAAGGTTCTTCGAATCATAAATAAGAAAGGGATTCCAAAGAGAAGGGGTGAGGGGGGGGGACAAATATTTCTCCTGCGCAAAGAAAGGAAGTATCCTTGTATCTGGAAACGTATCTTCGTCGTTATTGATTTTAGACTTTAGTGACTACGAAATGCTCTTGTTTTAAACAAAACTCGCTACACCATAAAACGCTGACAAGAAACTTCCTACGTCCGCGACGTAAGAAAAAAAAGAAAAAGAAAAAAAAAGAAAAACCGCTCGCGTTGGATATTTGGAACGACGATAATCCGCAAAAGTGGGAGAAATGGAACAAACTTTCCTTACTCTAATCCACGCTGATTATTTCATTAAAGTAACGAAGTGGCCTACCATCGTTCCGCGCGTCGCTTAACGTCGCGCGGAATCCGTCTATCCATTTTCTTTATTTCTCCTACTTACACCAAGCGACGAATATAATCGCGAACAGACTGTGCCTCGTTTGCAACGCTGTCTCCCTTGCCGTTCATCGCGGATTATTTTAATAATCTCGTCACGGGACGTTATCGTCCGCGATGTTGTCCATTCTCGCTTTTCACTCGTCCTCCGAGAAACGAGAAACGAAATATCGTCGATCGTCGAATGCCACGTGGAACTGACCTAACATTCTCAGGAACTTTCTCGAGACGAAAGATTCACGCCTTCAACAGTGTGTTCACGGTGTGTTTCCCGAAGTTTGAAAAAGTTACGAGAAGACAATCTCGAGACATGATTCACGATCGTGAGACAACCGGCGTTCTAACAATTTCATCGCGATATTTATTAACGCTTGACACTCGCTGTTTTAACTCGGTTGTTTTTGAAAAATTTTAAAAAATAATAATATTAAATATATAGAGTGAACGGTTTCACGCAAAGTTTTATCGGTCACGGTTAAACAAAATAATAATAAAAAAATAGCTAATACAGATACTTGTTTAAGAACATTAACGTTTAAATTTTTTTTTTGGAACTAGTCTATTCCTCTTTTTTACATTTTCGACTATAGTGCCCGATGTAAGTCTTTCACAATACACCGTTATAATATATGCGTACAGCGTGCAACAGTATGAAATAAAAATATATAGTTTATTAAAAGTGCATAAAAATAAAGTTAAATATTTATAATGACGTTTAATGGGTAAAGTAGATTTCCATTTAGCTTCTGGTTGTGTTTATGAAAATTTAAAAACTGCATAAAAGTCCGCAGTCTGCCTATATTTATACAGTAGAGATAATATAGAATATTTTTTACACTGGAGGAAGCAAATTTCTTCCAGCTTCCATTTCTTTTCTGTTCTTTTTCTCGCGTTCATAAAAATACGAAATTGCACGAGAATTTAACTGTAACGATTTTCATTTTCAATCGAATCGAACAGCCAGTTGAAGTGAAGTCGTGGTACCCGTATGCTAATTCCGAAACTTCGTCCAGCGAATGTCTGGTCAGCGAGAATTTCACGTCAACCAATCGAAACGCGTCACACAACGAACATTATCCTAAGCGAGATGTATCCGGATACGCCAAACGAACGATACGTGATCGATCCTATCGGCGAAAAATCGAAAGAGTTCGAGACGTTTTACGCTCGTACGTCGTTCGCAACTCCGACGAGGCTAATTCGTCATAAGCTGCGCCATCGTGAGCACATCACGCGCTTAATAAATCTTCGCATCGATCACGCGCTACTGTGTGTGTTTAGATTATCGTGGATAATCGTTACAATCATCCGCCTTTAAATAGACCAACGCTAACAAATAGCTGATCGCTGGGAAATTAACGTGAATTTTTCACCTCGTATCGGCAACACGTTCCATAATTCCATTATCATCCGGTACAATTGCAACTACGACCCACGGCTACGGATTGAGAATTCATGACAGCGCCATTATCCAGAGACGGGAGGAATATTTGAAAACGTATGTCGATCTATGATTCAAAAGACATACGTAAGTCCCCCGTCCACCCCCTTTGAGACCGAAGAGAGACACGTTGAATATTCCCTGTGAATAATGAAAATGAATTTTTGCCCTTAACGTGGACGTTTCGCGAGTTATAGTGCGATTGCGTACGATGAAGGGTGACTTATTAATGAAGGACCAGCAAAATTTGAATTCTTTGACCTTGAATTTCAATGTCAAAATTTTTCTTTTGCATTGTATTCTACTCATCATGAAGACAAAACTTTTTCAAGGAACGAATAGTTCTTTTGAGAAAAATGGGGAAAAAGTTTCTTGATCATTTAACACTGCGAACGCGTGCGCGCTAACAGCGACTTTATGATTCTGGATGCGTGGATGTTAATTTTCGCGTTATGTTTATATTTTTCGAATAATGTTGACAGTCTTGTCATTTGATTATTTAGACTGACACTGATGCTACAGCTACGATGAATCAAATGATGAGTGAAACTTAACATCCGTGCGTCTAGAACCATAAAGTCGCTGTTAGCACGCAAACGTCCGCAGTGTTGCGCGATCAAGAAACTGTTCTTGCCATTTTTCAAGCGAATTATTAGGTTGCCACTTATGATTCCTTGGAAATGTTTCTTACCTTCGTGACAAATACAATTACAAAAAAAAAAATTTTGACATTGAAATTCAAGATCAATGTCAATTTTGCGGCAGATTCTTGACATCAAATCAAAGGTGTAGAATTCGTCTACGATAGCCACGGAGAAGCTTTTCTTTCCACCGTGTTCCAGAGTGAAATGCAATAGATGAAATATAGAACAGATACGGAGTGGTACACCTGTCGAAACAAAATCCCCTGCAACAGAAAACCGCTTCGGTTAACGACTCGGCAAGATATTTAAACCCCCTCGAGGTGCTCGACATATTCCCCTGTCGTCAGCGCAATCAAAAAGACTTTATGCGCCCAACAAATTCATCACCTCTCGATAAACGATCCTCAACATTACTCGAAACATTACACACGAACAATATCTACTCGACGGCCGGTCGAAAGAGAATACTCATTTCGCATGCAATAGATACACGTCGATACCCTCTGGAGCGGAGTGGCATCGATTCAGCTCGGATAACGCAACGTTTCAACTTATTCGGTACAAAATAATACTTCACTCCGATTCCCCGTCACTCCGCGGCTTCTTCGAGGGGCCAACGCGCATAATAAAAATATGAAAACCGGCGCGATCAATACGGCACGGTTGCAAAAGTCTTAGTCCATCTGTAACAATGATATCGATATAGCAGTGACGAATTATACCTCTACGAAACTTTTCAACACGCAGTGCTTTATATATTACGCGGGAAAACGGAAAGAGAATCCTTGGATGTTCTCTTTATTTTTTTCTTTATTTTTTTTATCACAAGGATATGACTCAATCGAAGTATAAATTAAATTTTAGAAACATATTAAAAACGCAGTGCTTTATATATTACGCGGGAAAACGAAAAGAGAATCCTTGGATGTTCTCTTTATCTTTTTTTCTTTTTTTTTAATTTTTTTATCACAAGATATGACTCAATCGAAGTCTAAATTAAATTTTAGAAACATACTAATTTTCAGCAAGAATATTCATTTATTTTAGAAGGTAGAAATTAAATTTAGATTAGTCTCAAAGAGACATATACATACGTACGGTGTCAGTTGATATTTTTCTGAATAAATTGCCAGCGATTCTTAGGAGTTCAGACACCACTCGAGAAGTGACAAAATCGATGGGATTCGCCAGAACGAAGAGGAAAGAATAAAAACGAAAGAAAAGAACAAGAATCCGATAGGTAGAATCCACCGAGATCCTCCGGCGTCGATTCCCCTCCCCTTTCACTCATTCCCATGCAAATGTTCTTCCTATATAAGACTATTCCTTAAGGTCTTGTTAGTCAGAGCCAGTTACTTGATCCTAATTTAATCCCGCACGCACCGGGCACGCATTTTGCAAAACAATACTCGTTTGCATTCATCGACGACTACGTTTGTATGCAAATTACGTTGACACCAACGACGGTGTTCAAGATCGGGCGCTGTTTTTACGCTTTAATTAAACAAACTGTTTTACCGCTGGTGAAACGTACGAATAAAAATAATAATGTTAGTCTCTTCCGGGTTCGAGGAATCGTAACTGAACTTTTTAATTAAACAAAAATGTTCGAACGAAAATAATGTTAATTTCTTCCGGGTTCGAGAAATCGTAATTGAACTTTTTAATTAAATCGACCACTAACCGTAAAATGTTCGAACAGAAATAATGTTAATTTCTTCCGGGTTCGAGGAATCGTAACTAAACTTTCATCAATCGACGTTCCGATGATCAAGCACCGATTATTCCACCGTAATAATATTTACGCCAATACTTTCTCGTTCTTCCGATTGCGAGTCCTTTGTTGGAGCCGCGGCATTATTTATTGTTACATAATCGGAGCATTGTACGCGTCAATAGCAGTGAAAGTGTTGCAAAGATCGTTGCTGATGGCTAGTTATCATTACCGACGACAATGTGAGGATTACTGTTAACGTGCGTACCGATTCAAATGAATCAGAAATTCAATTGAACAAACGATCCAAGATAAACTAGTTTATTCTTCTGTGCATGTGGAATATTAAATACAACATGAAACGCAGAAATAATTTCTTTTTTTTTTTGTTGTTTTTCTTCTACGTATTTATATTGTAGAGCTCGCGTTATCGTCTTCCCGACTAACAGAAAAAATTTTTACACGAAAGGGGAATCGATGGGAAATAATGAAATATCGTTTTAAATTTTAATTCCACAGAAGCTTCTGAAAGAGTTTCCACTTAAAACGATTTATACGATTCAAGTCATAAAATAGACGAGCTATTTTCCATTGAAAGTGGATTTGCGCCGAACAAATATATTTTTCTCATCAAAACCTTCAGTCTATGGAATTATAATATATTCAGTCATAATAATTTAGTCGTAATACTGTTCCCCCATCGACTGACCAAGGATAGTTTCATGGCGTGAATTATTTCTAACGACGAGGCGAACTCGGACCGATTGACTTTTGTAACTCCAACGACAAGTATCTGGCAAATTCAAATTACGAAAAATCACACAGACATCACACGTCCCCATTTATTACAGCCAAATATTATAAATCACTCGCGAAAGATTGAACTCGAGAGCGCTCGCCTAGCGTTTCACTAATGGCGAGCACGTAACCAGCAGGTACGCTCTAATCCCGCCGAGAAAAAAAAAAAAAGAAAAAAAAGAAATTCCTCCCAGTTCGACGAACATCGGCAAATATGCCCGCCTGTCGTTCGTACGGTGGCGAACGATCGAAAATTGAAACATTTTTCTCGATTACTTCGTCTCGTTTCCCGTCTATTTTTCCAGCCACGGGTTCTCGTTGCGCGCCGCTTAAACTTCCCGCCTCGTCGGTGAGAAACAGGCCGGTCATTGTGTTAGGCACAATGAAAAGTTCCATTATTGTTGGCAAAGGATCCGGTAACCCGGGGGTGGCGGGGGGGGGAGGCTTACAAGCGTGCAACGAAACAAATTTACGAGAAATAGTAAATTCCCCTCTTTCTTTTCCTCGTTTTTTCCTTTTTCCCTTTTTCTTTTTTTTTTTCGCCTTTACCCTCGAGCAACACCTCGAGCAAGGAAATTCCGCTTATTCGCGCGCGTCGTCAATTTTTACTGGATACCGTGACGCCGTTTCTCGGACGGACGTATCGCGCGTGATTATTTCCTTTTTTCTTTTTTCCTTTTATGCCAAGATTGCATTACGAGAGCCACTTTTCAAAGTGAAAGAACAATATCAATCTGGTTCAAAGGGAGAGGGCGGGAGGATGTAAAATGTTATAATTGAAAAGTAATTGTTCCGCGTACTTCTGACGTCGAAGCAGAAAAAACACGCGACCCCGGCTTTTTCGGTTGTTCAATGCGCTGTTTGACAGCGTCCGTTCGCGAGCTTCCTTTTTCTCTTCTTCTTCTTTTTTTCCCTTTTAATTTTTTACGTTTGAAATAATATTAATCTGGTTCGAAGGGAGAACAAAACTGGGAGAGATAGAAAGAAATGTGTTCTTCCAAACACAAAGAAGGTTGAGCGATAGACCAAGAAATACAGACCGTAATAAAATCGCGGCGGTGTTCAGAGGGAACGACGTAAAATAATTACCTTTAAATCGTCGAGATTTCTTACCCGCGAGTTTTCCGTGCGCCGGGAAACAAAAAAAAAAAAAATATATATATATATATATTTTTTTTTTTTCGGAGCTTTTTAGAGAACTGGAGAATAAGACGTGAAATTTGTGAAATGCGTGTGTTATGTATTCGAGGTTTTTCCCTGGCAGCGAAACGATTGCTTGTAATAATAAACTTCAAATAATATTGTGTGCAGCAGCGTGCGCTGCTTGAAAGATACATGGATTTTTTTTTTGGAGGGGGAGGGGGGAATTCTCCGAGAGTTCGTCTAACGCAAATCAAACTTGACCCAATTTACGTGGGTACTTTCTAATGAAAGCACTTTGCTGTGCCATCGTGAAACGTATCAATTCCGATACAGTGGTGAATTAAACATCGCCGAATATTCGCCGAAACACTCGCAAACACTCGCGGCAGGGCGAAGCTTGTTATCAAATGAAATTGAAAAATCATCGAGGCGAGGAAAACGATTTATCCGGTGGAAATAGGACTTCAATCTCGTGGGCTGAGCAAGTCTAATGCATAATTATGGGTTCGTCTCGTTGATGTATGTTTCAATTGATTTATTCGCCGGAACTGTACGCGGACACGGATCACGTAAATTCATTATGTATTATTCACGTTGTTTGCTAATGAGAAACGCGCGTTAAGTGTATTCGATGTCGTTTGTTTTAGCCGTGCTAATTTGCGAAGAAGAATAGCACGACGTTACAATTACTAAGACTTTCTATCTTTACCTTCATCCTCATAGGAATGTAAAATGACGTTGTTCCTCGTTGAAAATTTTCTACCTCGAAATCGATGTCGAGCTTTCATCGAGTACGGTTGTGTATTTGAGAGTGTATTGCCGAAATTATTCGCTAAATATAGCGTCCAAAACTGAGAGCGATTTCACTTTTCAGAGGACTTGAACGTAAACGTATGAAAGGAATTTTAAACAATCGATGTCCCTGCTAGATTGATTATTTAAAAATAAGATATATTTTGACACTGATGAACCTACCAAGATACGAGAAGCGAACAAAATGACCATTGACCGCGAGATAAATTCGCAATGATTGTGCAAACGCGGCACTATTCAACAAATGATATATAAACGAAACAGCTGTACAAACAAGAGAACGCTCGAAAAGTATCTATCAGTATCGTCGTCTGTTATTTTTGAAAAAAACTTTCACGAAAAAGTTCATTCTCGTTCAAACAAGAGACGCTCGCTCGCTCGATTTTTTCCGATTGCCTCGTCCGAATAACTGAACGAAATAAAATTTCGAAAACGCCTTTCTCGAGTGAAACATCACCAGTAGGAAACATTAAAGAAAATGACTTAACAGCGAGTATCAGGAGCAATCTTCCGTCTTAATTCCCCCCGAAGTTGGAACAATTACACCGGGCGGGAGTTCTCGTAAAACGCGAGATTTAATTACTCACGAGCACGGCGAGTAATTAACAAACGCGATATTATAACGCGGGATTAACAAGTCGAGCCGTGGAAATCGACCGTGGAATCGATGCCTTTGAAACGGGACGTTGAAACGCATCAAGCGTTTCAGCGCAGCAAGCGTCTTCGTGCTTTAATAAAATTAAAACGAGGCCGTCTTATCAGATCACGACGGTTGCGTTTGCTCCGATTCGCCGTGAAGAAGCTCCCTCCACGGTGTAAATGAGTTTACGGGCAAATTTCTCGATGACCATTTACTCTAATCGAGCACGAGCCTCCCTCGCTCTCTCGCCCGTGTTCTTGCCCATGTTCGGTTTAAACGCGACCTTTAGATTGCGACCACGGCTAAGACGAGCGGTTTACGAGGGCAAATCTCGGTATTTAGTATAGAGAGGATGTAAAACATGGATGACAAATCCCATCGGTCCGCCGATGGCGAATTACGCACCGCAGATATTACGGTGACGGCCGTGACTAATGCCCAGCCGAATAATTAATCCCATTCTTTAGCGACGTCGAGCGAGATCGCGTTTCTACGCTTCGTGCTGTATCTTCTTGGACAAAACGATGGCTTTCTTCGGGATTTTTTAACTGAAAATTTTATCACGAAGGAGACCACCTCTCGGATTCAATTTCAATTTCAGATGAAAGATAAATGAGAACTGATCCTGCTCTTCGTGCCCTTCTACTTTGTCGCGAAGAAGTATCTTACGATATACTTTTTTCTTCTTCTTTCTTTTTTTTTTTTAACTCTTTAAGAGTTTCTGTTTGTAATTAAGACTATTAGATCGTCGGTTATTAAATCGTGTCGTTAATTATTCGTTTAGTGCGCGAACATCTGCGCACGATTGTTCTTTAACAAACGGTGCTGCTACAATGAGAAATGCTAATCAATTTAGACGCCGAATGGAAGAAAATAAAATAGCAAGATTCGCATTAAAAGTAAAATAATTTCAACTTTCGCCGTGACGAATGCTTACACAAACTCTTGTTGTTTTTTTCTTACTTCTTCTTCTTTTTCATTTATCGAAACGAAAAGCGATAAAATGGTCAGAGGTTCGTGCAGTGGAACGAAAATCACGTGAAACTCACGTAAAGCGTGATTGTCGGATTCGAATAATTATTCCGTAATGAAAGAATATATATGTGTATATATATATA
>WIUT01006026.1:0-13969 GCA_010645135.1 Tetragonula clypearis
TCACGATTTTCTTCAGTGATAGAAAACGATTCTACATATATGCCACTGTTAAGAAATCGAAATTAATCTCGCTTTTATTTAAGGCATAGGGATATTTATTGGCGCGTCAAGGCGATCAAGAGGTTAAAAAAGCTAGTCGACAAGTTTCTCTCTTCTTTGGACGAGTAACCGAAAAGAGACACGCATCGTCAACGTAGACGCGCATCATTCTCAGAACGCGCCGCGGCCGTGCGAATAGCACCTGATTAGGCACGAAATATCCTTTACAGAACGATCAAAGGACCTTTCTCCGGCTTATTTAGATCGAAAGTTATCGAAAAAATTATCCGTATCGAGAGGGGCTGGGAGGGATCGTTCTCACGGATCAAGGGCTAATCTTCCGCGAGAGAGCGAGACGCGCGAAACGTTTCGATAAAATTTCACAAACGACACCCTTTAACGTAACGTAACGTAACGATCGTGTGTTCATCGCGAGTGTTACGTGATGGGCGCGAGAGTAGCGTGCATCATCGAGCGAGGGAGCAAACAAACAAACAAAGAAAACCAAGGGAAAGAAAATCGTCGCGATCGTTTAATGAATTGGACTCGAAAGGAGCGGAAGCGCAAACCCGAAGCTGAAACTTGTCCCTCTCCTCCTACTCTTCCGAGAAAGAAACAGCCAAAGGGGCGGGGAGGGGAGCGGGGGGTGCGCACCTTATCGCGGGCGAGCTTTTTTTCCGGGTCGCGCGGGGGTAACACCGTGACGGCGAAAAGGCCGGCGTTTCACGCGATCCTCGCCGCGATAAATGCGGCAAACGCGAGGATCGGGGCCGACGGATCGTGAATTAATTAACGTATCGCGTGCCGTTCGTTTCGCGGCGGCGGCGGCGGCGCTCGTTAGACCGGCCATCCGCTCCGTGTGTGTATGTGTGTGTGTGTGTAATAATAATGATTACGCGTCGCGGCGGGGTTTCTAACCATTTCCAACAGAGGCCGGAAGAAACGCCGCCTCTGTTAATGACTCGCGCAGGATCGAAGCGAAGAATCGATGCGCGAACAACGAAGAATTTATAAGGAGATTGATGAGCAGGTACTCGGAGAACGATTAATTCGCGGATAACGCTATTGTTATTGTCCTTCGCCTCCCTTTTCTTTTCCCCCTTTTTCTCTTTTATCGTTATCGCGTAGATCGGGAAGAACATTTTCACTAACAATTTCAACTATATGCTGTCTATACGTAATGTTATTACACAATAATATAATATGCACAATTGTTTTATGTAGTAAAAATCACAGTATTAATCGGTTATTATATCCGCTGGTTGGCGGAGAACTTTCGTTTCTTCGTTCGCGATTTTCATCAAAACGATGCAAATACGAGCCAGCCTGTAAAGGATATCTTTTTTATCGCCAATGTTTTGACATTTAAATTCGGGACACCCTGTATATGTTGTTACAACATGACTGTGTCAACTGACTTGGAAAGTGATTTCTACCTTCGAAAAGAAGGAATAAAATTGTTTCTCTTTCGAGTTTGAACATTTATCGAGTATACTTGAGTTTTAATTAATGCCCGTATGCCTGGACATTAATGAAGATAATTCAAAAGCAAAAATATGTAGAATCGTGGATTCAAATGAAACCCCCCTGTATATAATATATAATATATAATATATAATGTATAATGTATAATGTATAATGTATAATGTATAATATATTATCATATATATAACACAGAATAATATTTGTTATATATATATATATATATGTATGTATGTATATATTTATATATGTGTGTGTGTGTATATGTATATATACTGGGTATCTCATTTGAAGTCACACAATTATCTCCTAAACGATTCGTTACAGAAAAAAAATATTTCAAGTAAAATTCATTTTATTTCGATGGAGACATTTCACAATGGCCATAAATCTTATTTAGACGAACGATCTTCGTTTTCTTAAATGATAATACATATTTTTATTCAGATCAAAATCCATTCCATGACAAAATCTAACCTAAACTTAATTTAAATGTATTGGCATTCCAAGACCATTCAAGGTCATTTGAACTGCCGTTCAAGATTTATCATCCCTCGATATACCAAGATTTCTTTCTTAAAAATATTTCATCGATGTTGTCGTAGACGTAACGACAAATTGTACGACAGGTTGTACGAATAATATAAATTCTCGTTATTTTTGTTTACAAACGGAGAACATTTATGTAAATATTTATAACTATACAAACGTTTCCTGTTTCCATTATAATTTTTTCGAAGCAGTCGAAGATTTTCTAAATCACGAGCTTCCGAAACTCGTACTGTGAAATTCAATGTGTCCAACTTTCTTCTAGTAACAGAGTAAAAATCAATGGCGTGAGATCATCATTTCGAAAATCAAAGGTAAGAAATAATTTAATGAAGATGAGTTTTATCGATGAATTCGTCATGGAAGGGACTACACATTCGTCCGAATGAAAATACGAAGTTCCACTTTTAAAAAAGACGAAAGTCGCCTTGAAATCTCAGACACACGACAAAATTTGTAGCCGTCGTGAGATGTCGTCTTTGAAACAAAGCAAGTTTTACTTGAAACATTTTTTCCCACAATGACAGTAATTTAGCAGATGATTGCCTGGGTCACTTTGAATGGGACACCCTGTATATTATTATTACACCAAGTGAGTTATCTAAAGTGAAATATTTTCGAAACGATTAATTATATCTAAAAATATTCAATGTTTTAAAAAAGTTGAATAGCTTCGAACGTTTCAATTATTTCGAATATTTCGAACTAAATAACGAAATATCTCCTCAATTAATAGCTTTTCCGGTATAAATGGTTTAATGCTTTTTTTTATAGGGAACGACGAGCACCGAATCGATTAAAAACAATATACAATTTCATTTGAGAAAAAAAGAAAAAAATAAACTTGATCTTCAAACATCAAGATAGCTAGATTATCAAGTTAATGCCCCTCTCTACATGTATATAATAATAATATGTATATTGTAACATCATAATTTTGTATTAATTTCAATAAATATAATTAAAATATAACCTATTATAAACCTAACCTATAATAATAGGTTATTGCGTATTAAAATTAATGTAAAATTATAATATTTATATTTACATCTCAATATGAAATATATCACATCAATTGATCATTGTATCAACTCTGAAATATATAACGTTATGATTTTACATTATTTCTGATAAATATAACATATCGCGTTACACTGAAATAGAACCTATTGTAAACCTAACCTTAAAAATTATAATGCCATGTATTTTATATCATACAATATTATAATATATTTCACACGTCGTGTAATCGCGGTTATTGCGGGCATAAAAATGACAGAATAAATCGAGTAGATCGTGATTCGCTCGGTGGCCGATCGCTATATGCACGATACTTGATGATATTAGAAGTTGTAAGAGCAACAGGAAAGTAAAAATCGATGGTTTCCCGTCGTGCCAGCGATTTCGGCCAATAAATTCATTCGGCTCGTTCTTATTTTCTCTGAAATTATAGCCGATAGGGAATCTGGCGTCGATTCTGGTGAGAGTCCAACCAGAGAGAAAGAGAGAGAGAGAGAGAGACTCTGGGAATGAAGGATAGCGCAAGTTTCACGCGTAAATCAAATCCTTTTCGTGCTTACGGTTATCTGTTCTACACACACACACACACACACACTCAAACACACACGGTTAGTAGTCATCGATCCGCGCGGACAACTTTAATAATTCGTTGAAATTCGAAACTGCGGTACGAAGCGATCGCCGAAAATCGGCCAATCTTCCGTGACGAAGAGGCCCCCGCGAGTTGAACTTGGCAAGTCTCGCGCGACATCGTAGGATTTTATCGCTCGGAATGCAAAGCGCGGAAGTGAAAAATTGAAAACTATAGCAAACTGTAGCTTTGCTCGAAGAAAAATCAAAGCGTGAAAAATCAACGACGATCAATCTCAACGATGAATTCGAGCCGAGGAGGACCAATCTCTCTTGATCCTTCGTGTCGTCTTCAAACGTACGTCTTCAGATCTCTGTCTTGCGAAAAGATGTTCGTTGTATTTAAAAAGAAAATACAATTCTTTATTTCTAAATTCAAATTATCGTATTGTATTTGATTTATTTGATTATATTTACTAAGTTATATTTGATTAAAATTTTTATCGATCGATTTCATTCAACTACGACATTTAAACGTCACGTTTGAAATCTACGATACTATTTGCGCGAGACCAACTAACTTCAAGACTGTGCGCGCGAAGAATTTCGGCAAAGTTGATAGGAAATACGGTAAATTCGATAAATACTCCGTTAACGGTTCTGCATTGCCAAAGTGACACGTACAACCGTGAATGGCTTCACGCTTTCATATTTTTCTCATGACTTTTGAACAAAGTTTTCGCTACGTGATATTATTTTGAAAACACGCTGGCAAGGTTTCGAACGCTGTGAACTTCGAAACATCCTGTGTATATGTGTTCGATTTCACTGTCAAGTTTGTAGTGAAAGTTCTGGCCGTTTCGTTTTTTCATTCTTTTCCACAGCGAGAGGAAACGAAGCCAACGAAGAGATCGGTCTTCCGAAAATTTTCAAAATGAAAGAATTTCAAAGACAGAAAATCTCGTTTCTTACAAGAAAGGTTTGTGTCGTTTTCACCTATAAATGCAATTCTCTCCGAAACTATGGCCTGAAGTGCATTTTTCTATCTATTTTGAAAGAGCGTGTAAAAGATACGAAGGTCATTATTATTTCCCCAGGTTGTATAAGTGCGATTTGTGTAAATGAAATAAAATAAAATAAAAAGGAAAAACGCCTCGAAACTCAAAGTTACCTAAGGCAATTTTTTAAAAACGAACGAATTCAGCCTGTGCTGTGAAATCTCGAGACAACGCTAAACTAATTTGTCCGAGCCGATTTTTAACATATCGAAGAACTACTCGTTTTACATAATCATTCGCTGAATCTTAACGATGAGATGTCTGAAGAAAAATCTGCAACACGTAGATTTCCAACATTTTCCAACTGAAATAAATACAAGCGTTGAATCGGAATCTCATGCCCGTGACGCGAGGTCAACGAAGCTGTTAAGCAGGTTGAACGTTGGTGTATCAACGCGATCGACTTGGCCGAACCAGCGGAATCATCAGCTGCCTGCGGGCCTTATCCGTAAATTTCATCTATCCGGGAGAATTCATCCGGGGGTGACTGCTCTCGGCTGCCGTTATTACCGTTATCCACTCGGAATAAGCATTATCTGGCCGCGGCTCGTAAGTAGAATGCGAGCACACGAGAACCACCACGGCGCGCAGCCTCGAGTGTCGGGATCTTCTTTCGGTGATCGTCGATAATGCAGTTACCGCTAATGCAGCCGCTGGATCCGTTATCGATCGGACCACTCGTGTCTCGGTGACCTACATATCTATTCCGATCCGGCCGAGGAAGCTTCGGCGGACGACGGATCCGTCGACGTGACGCGACGCGACACAACGTGTCGGTCACTTTTGTCCTGTTGGCCGACGACTACGTTTGAACGTTCAAGCTTCAACTTCAACGCAGCCAGCGAACGACTGGTCGAATCAATCCATCCGGCCAAGCCAACTATTTTTCATCGTTTCGCCCGATCCGTGCAGGGGTTTCAACTCTATCCCGCCTCTGTGCTCGGGAAATCCTGTTTATTCCCGGAGCGAGAATCGATCGACCGAATTTCCTGGCGACGTACGCGCGTACGTCAAGGCGATGCCGGAGAATCTGGACACGGACGGACGCGGTGATTCTCTCTCTGCTGGTGGCGCTCGCATCGATGATTCACGAAACAGAGGGGTTTCCAATCCGTGTCGGAAGAGCCACGGAAAATTCCCAGCGATTTCGAGTTCGTGCGAACTCGGCCTGGCGAATCAACTTCTTGGCACTCCAAACTATTTTTCAATTACTTTCTTCTTTTTCCTTTTTTTTTTTTTTTTTCTTGGCAATTTGAGAATATCAAGCATGACTCAATATAAGGGGTTCCGAGGGGGTGAAAAAAGGAGTACAAAGAGTTAATCGTTCGAGTGTCAATGTCATCCATCGGTGACCTGGCGCGAGACTCGCCTTATCCGTACGTTTCATTTCGATGTCACATTTGTGTTGTCGTTAGTTAGTTCGAAGCCGCGAGTCGTCGACGAGGTCAGTTCTGTCTATCAATTTCTCGCCCCGTAAGTGTTGCGCAGTAGGCGCGTCGACAAATAAATAAATAGTCTGGCGGCTGGTCGGAATTACGGGGAACAGGTGGACGCGCGGGCAAACGAGAGAAAACGGAAGTTTCGCGTTCGCAGTGAAAATAAATCGAGGGCGCCGAGAAACGGGGAAAGTCACGCGGCTCGAGGCTAAAAATACCACCTGCCGAAAGTATGTGCCTAACCTAACCTAAAAGGATCCATCGAACCGCGCCGAGTCATCGACCTTTCGTTTTCTTTTTTTTCTCTTTTCAAGTTTGACTCTCGTCAAGGACGATCCTTGACTGTCGAAGAATCAAAACGAGTCGATAAGAGTAACTAAACAGACGTTGACGGCTGCTGTTGAGTTGCGTTTCGCTAACCTAAACCTAACTTAACCTAAAAGGATCCATCCAACCGCGCCGAGTCATCGACCTTTCGTTTTCTTTTTTTTCTCTTTTCAAGTTTGACTCTCGTCAAGGACGATCCTTGACTGTCGAAGAATCAAAACGAGTCGATAAGAGTAACTAAACAGACGTTGACGGCTGCTGTTGAGTTGCGTTTCGCTAACCTAAACCTAACTTAACCTAAAAGGATCCATCGAACCGCGCCGAGCCATCGACCTTTCGTTTTCTTTTTTTCTTTTCAAGTTTGACTCTCTTCAAGGACGATCCTTGACTGTCGAAGAATCAGAAGAAACGAGTCGATAAACAGACGTTGACGCTACTGTTGAGGTTAAGCTTAGGTTAGGTCACAACGAGCCAAGAGTAACTAAAACTCGCCTAGGGGCACGATGTCGTCTACGCTCAGACGTTGACGCCATTTGTTGAGTAATTGATTGCGTTGCGCGTTGAGTAATTGATTCATACTATCCGTGTTGCAACTTCGTGTAACTTAACCTCTTCACGTCCTTGATCACATACGTGGACGGTTAATTGTGCGTCCTGTAAAGGAGTTACTTCCATTCGCGAGAATAAATTGCGTTGCAAAAGCAAATGTGCAATCTTTGCCAAGTTCGCTAACCAGAAAATAAAACGCAGTTGTCATGACGCAAGATGGAAAGTAAAATGAAACTGAATTGAATTTCTTTCGTTTCAAGTGAAATTGAAAAGTTCGCCCTCGAAGAGGTTAATGTAACACAGCGTTGAAATTACGAACACTTAGTTTAGTTGAGAGAGTCAGGCGAAATCCATAGAGTGACTGAGTCTCTGGAGGAGAAGTGAGTAGTAAGTAATTGTTGTGAAAACTTTCACAGCCAATGATGATTCGACGTGTTTCCAAATTGCCTGGGACTACTGTTACTGTAGCTACGTAGACGTCACTCTACGGATGGTTTACACAGAACGGATCAAAGATAAAAGATCGAAGATCGTTGAAGCCAGCGTGTGAAAAATTGCGAAATTCTGCCATCGAAGACGTCGCGATCGTTAGTTTTCAACCCGAGTTTCCGCACAACCTTCCTTCCGTATCGTCCTCCGATCGAACAAAAGAAAACGAGCGAAATTCTTCGAGCTTCTCGATCCCAGCTTCTCGTTCTGAGACTGAAACGATCGAAAGAACTCGACGAGGGAGAGAAGAAATATCGCGGACAAACGTTTCCAGTGCAAAGAGAAACTTGTTCCTCCTTGCGGGATTTGCTTGGCCACCGCTTGGCGACCTTGGCAGAAGGGGAAGACGTAAGGCGTAATCGAGGCTGCAGCTTCCCTCGAGGAGACGCCAAACGTAAATCACGCTAAACGGCGGAGAAATTGCCAAAGTTTCTCGGGCAGTTTCACAGTTTCTCAGAGCCTCGAGAAACGAGAAATCCTCGGCAAGGAAGCTCGTTCGGCCCCGGTTGTTTTTTCTTGCGAGACACAGCGACAGCGGGCGATATTATCGTTCAATTCGACGTTAAATAAACGTTCAATTACGCCTGCGTTTCCGTGCAATGGTCGCCGATATTCAGATAACAAGGCGTACAATCGCCAGCTCGGCCGAGGAAACGTATTAGAACACGCTGCGGCAACAAAAATATTTTCAATAGCTCGGCCGGTAATTGATTCCGTCCGCTGAAACCGACTCTGTCCTGCCGATACCGCTCGAGACGAAGAGCTTATGTCAACGAACGAACGATTCTCAGTTCTCATTCGCGAATCTTATTTTCTCGTAATTGGCGTTCAAGTCCGCGCGATAATCTGCTTCTAGAGAAATTCTTTTTTCTTTCTTTTTTTTTTTTTTTTTTTTTTTTTTTTGATCGAGATAGTGAAAAAGAAGCGAGAAGCGGGTACGAACGTTTTACGCAGTATCAGTCGGTAATGATGACAACAGAAAACAACAGGGAACGCGTTGACACGCGGAACTTCGCGCGAGCAGATTGCACGGTCTCTTAATCGAATCTCGAAATCGAATTGACTTCCTCAGCGTTCGATACGCGCGCGTGTGTGCAAGAAAATGGCGAGAAAATAATAATACTTCTCCCTGAATGAAACTTTTAGAAAATTCTAGATTCATCGCTTGGATTGTAGAGAAAATTCTAGAAAAGATTTATTGCTTGAATTGTGAAACGTGAAATGAAACTAAAGAAACAAATATTACAAGTGTTCGAAAGAAATGCAACAATTTTTACAATTAATTTAATTTTCATATTCTGCTTCAATTTCAACAATATGAATTGCAACAAATATTACAAATATCACTGAAAAGAAATGAATATTACTCCTATGAGACAAGTGTTTTTGAAAGAAATTCATCAAATTTTACATTTAATTTTATATTCTACTTCAATTTCAGCAACATAAATTGAAACAAATATTACAAATACCATTGAAAAGAAAATAATCCTACGAAACAAGTGTTTTTGGAAAGAAATGCATCAATTTAATTTCATATTCTGCTTCAGCAATGATATTTGAAACAAATATTACAAATATCATTGAAAAGAAACGGGTACTAGTCCTACGAAGCAAGTGTTTCTGAGAGAAATGCATCAATTTTTTCATTTGACCTCAGTTATCTTCAATCTTTCGAGCAGTCAAATCCACATACATCCCATAAAAGTTACAGATAATAACGCGCAAACTGCAAACCAACATCTCGTGGGCCAAGATTTCTCAGCAGATGTTACACTTCAAGCATTACGCTTTCGCTGCATTGAACCGAACACAGCGTGCAACACCGTGGTCGAACCATCCGGATAAATGTTCACTCGACCTCTCCTCGGCTCTCCGAGCGAAACGAACGAAACAACCTCGCCTGCGGTGCATTTGCCGAATTACTCTTCGTCCTTCTGCTTTTGTCTGCCGACTGTTTCTCCGCGGAGACGGAGACGCTTCGACCGCGAGAGGTTGGCACGATCATCCTCTTCGAGCGAGCGCGCGACCTTTCGCGAGGACTTTCGCCATTTCGCGCGAAAATTTTATCAATTCGGCGGGGAAATTCGCGATGGCACGCACAGAGTATAGAGTTTACTGGGGAGTGGAAAGCGAGAGAAGAGAGAGGGGGGGGCTGAGTTTTCTCGAGTATTTGCAGCGCGTTCGTCGCTCAAGCTGCCGCTCGACCGACCGAAAGGGACCCATTGTCTCGAAGTGGCGGTCCACGAGAGAGAGAGAGAGAGAGAGAGGGGTGAGGGGGACGCAATCGAGTCCGAAGGAGGAAAGTACTTTCGCCTGGCACAATGGCCATACGAACGAGAACCATCACGCGCCAAAACCCGCGAGAACACACACCTTTCAACCGGCGTTTGAGAAAAATGTTTGACCTTATTTCTCGCGGCGGCGAGGGATGACTGTTTCTCCGAGTCCGCGGGATTTTCATAGGAAACCGGGCGTTTATTTTGCTCCATCGAATTTTGGCCGACGAGGATCAAAGAGAACTTCGACCGGAGGATAAGAATCCAGTTTCTGGCCAGTGAAAGTCTCTGGCTGTTGCCAACAGATATTCTCAAACAGCCGCGGCTAACGATATTCTCGTTAAAACGAGATCTTCTACAGAATTTTATTTATCGCGAATATACGCGACTGCGAGAACAAGTATTTCGCCGTTTAAATTAAACCTCTTTCGGATCAGGTTCGCCATTATAAATCGTATTCTGTATTCGTCTAGTATTCTGCACCTCTCGTTCGTCTTTGTGAATCGTTATAAATTAACCCTTTTGCAAATTCGAGAATTCACCGTTCTGTAAATCAAGCTTCTCCGCGGATCTGTTCCCTTGTAAACCATTGTAACGGAAGATGAAACGGAAGTAAAGATAAAGTTACTATTCTGGAATGAACATTTTATCGCGTGTACGTGATAATACTTGAAGAGAAACGATATAGAATTATTACTGGCCAAAATGACTAATTTAGAATTTTCGTTATATATTGGAGATTTCAAATAATCTTTTGTATCATAAAGTTATAAGTTTCCCTATTTTCTCTTCCTTTTTTCTTTTCTTCTTTTTGTCATTTCAATGTCTCTGATGAAAATTTTATGCCGTTTACTGTCGGTAATTCTAGTGTTAACACGCACAAAGTGTATTTATATACACGTATCAACATGTAGATTTATCTATAACAGTTCGTTTATTTATATATTCATATAATATGTAATAATACTTAAAGAAAGATAACGATAAAATTAACACATGCAAAAAGTATTTGTATACATGTACGAGATTCATCTGTAACAATTCGTCCATCGCTGCACGGTTTTACAGGGGTATAACAATTACGAGAATCTGTAAAAATAACAGTTGCGACAGGGTGATAACCCTGCTGCGCCGAATAACCACGATTCGAAGAATCAGAAGAAATCAAATGACCTCTCGCACCGAATTCAACTTCTGAAAGAAACTTTTCCAATGGAGTTCGTCATCGGTGAGTATGATAAGAAATAATACGAAATATACATTGTAAGAGTAACGTTCACATAATAATTATGAGATACTTTGATATCCCTTCGACTTTCGATGAGAAACACGTGCGATCCAATTAAGAGAGAATAAGGACGACCTTGAAAATTTCGAACGCACAGGAAAAATTGGCATGCGCCATATTTTGCCACGCTGGAAACCGAATGCAGATCTCTTGTATTAAACAACAGATTTCATCAGACGCACGAGCTTTAAAAGTTGTTTCAGGTTTAGCTTAGGTTTAGCTTAGGTTAGGTTTCACGGGAGAGCTCTGTGTGCTGTGTAAAAAGGTCCGGGAGCTCTCCCAACGTGCGGAGGACGGCCATCGTGGAGGTTTTAGTCGGTAAAAATCCGACACTACCTTCCCTTAAAAGACTCGGGTGTCTTACGAAGATTTCCTCCGCGTAAAAAAAAAAAAAAAAAAAAATAGGTTAGGTTAGGTTCGGGTTAGTGCGAGTTACCCCCCGTATAATAATAATAATAATAATAATCGCACAAAAAGGTGAAAGACGTTCGTTTCCTTTTCTTCCCTTTCGTTTTCCGGAAACGTGACAAAACCCCCGGAACGAGCTCAGCGGCCATTCCGCTGAGTAATCAATTTGCGCGGCATTGAAAGACCACGCTGACGCGATATGTTATGCAAGAAGCGTGGTTACGTAATCCCCTGGCAACCTGCAGTCGTGATCTCTCCTTACGTAAGCGTGCTCGCTCGTTTTGGACGTTTCCGGTTTCGAAAATTCCTCTCACTCGTACCCTTTGAAGTCGTTCGACTCTTCGTCGCCTGTCATTGTTCAATTTATAATGTCAAGAAAGCATTAGACTCTTAATCTGAGGATCGCAGGGTTCTCAAGCCCCCTGCTCGGGCGAAAAAAAGACATTGTCCTTAGGGAGAGCTCTGTGTGTATAAAAAAGTCCTCCCGGAGCTCTCCCAACGTGCAGAGGACGGCCATAGGTGGTGGTTTTTCAATCGGTAAAAATCCGACACTATCCTGGATCTTCCCTTAAAAGACTCAGGTGTGTCTTGTGAAGATTTCCTCCACGCAAAAAAAAAAAAAATAAAAAATAAAAGGATGTAGTAGATGAAATAACCGGATCCGCAAGCATCTCGCGCGAAAACCGCGTTCGCGTTCACTTCTACTCTTCACGCGCTTGATCTCGCGACGCCGATACGTCGTACGTTCCTTTCACCGAACGAAATGCTCCGTCATTTGTTCATTTGAGACCGTGGGCTCTCCGCCGGGTGTGTCGTGTTTAGGATCGATCCTCTCGTTGATTCATGGCAGTGATTTCGCTTCTTCGAGGTGCCCCGGGATTTCTGTCTCGCGCGGAGAGGGATCTCCGTTATCGTTTATCCGCCGAAGAACGCGAGAGAGATACCAGCTCGCTCGGACGATAAGTAGAATACGGGTTTGGAAATTGAAGTTTCAGTTTGGAGGAAGCTTTCGAGCTCGAGAGCTTGCGATCGGAAACGAAATTAACACCCTCTCTTTCTCTCTCTCTCTCTCTCTCTGTCTCGTGAAATCTCTTTCTTGAAATGCTGCTTTCCCACTCGAAATTAACCCTGTTTTTCGCAGATCGTGTTTCACCACTTTTGCAAGTCGAATCAAATCCACGCTATTGGATCAAATCAAATTTATCCTTGCCGATTGACAAGTTCATCTTACTGCAAATCAAACTCACACTTCCGAGGCAAATAATCGAAATTTACCTTACGGATGACACGTGCGCTTCGTAGTAGTTCTATCAATGAGCTCCATTTACAAAGTTCCTTTCAGAAATTTCATTCAGTGCAAGGAATCATTTGACTTCTTCTAATTCTTCAAACTATGAACATTTGGTGGATGTTATTAATCACTCTGCTGCGACTGTTATTCTTATAATATCTATAGATTCTCATATGTTTATAAAATATAATATGTATATAATATGTATAACATGTATATATATAATATGTATATAATATGTATAATATGTATAATATCTATATATCACCTGTGACAGGCGAATTGTTATGGATGAATCTACATCATGTATGCGTATATAAATATTTCTTGTACGTGTTAACTAGAGCTGAACCAATGATACGAGCATAAAATTTTCATCAGAGAGACATTGAAGTCAAAAAAAAAAAAAAAAAAAAATAGGGAAACTTTCTAATACAATGGATAATGTACAAATTCTTTTCGTACATTTTAATTAAAAAACAATGTATATTAAAAAATGTATATTAAATACAATGTACATTAAAAAATAATATACGTTCAATTAAAAATTATTTAAATCTTTAAAAATACGCAGTTTTACGTCTACAAATAACATCTAACGAAAATTATGAGTTGGTCATCTTGATCACAGTGTCGAATAAGTGTTTCATCTCATTTCTCTTCAAGTATCATCACGTACATGCGACAAAAATTTTCATCCTGAGATCGTAACTTTCCATTTCATTTTCATTGCAATGACTCGCGAGAAAACAGATCCGCGGAGAGGCTTGATTCGCAGAAGGGTGAATTCTCGATTTGCAAAACGGTAATTAAAATAATTTATAACGATACGATTCACAAAGACGAAATACATCGGAATCGCGCGCGTGGGTGGGGGACTGCTGAAAACAGCTGAGAACAACGACGCGGAAGAAGCGAGTAACCCGCGGTTGTAAGAACGCTCGATTAATTGACGATTCGAGGGAAAATCGCCGGGGCAAAGGAAAGAAAGACTGCAGGGGGATGCGGCGATAATAGGAAGTAACGGCGCGGCAAAAAACGAAACTGCAACGGTAAGCTGGAATAACTGCGAGGTAACTGTGATCAAAGCGAGGGATCGAACAATCGTTCTTATTATCGGGGATGACCTCGCGGGCGGAAATCATCCCTCTCGCCCCTTCTTTAAAAAGAAAAAAGAAAAAAAG
>WIUT01006027.1:0-13968 GCA_010645135.1 Tetragonula clypearis
ATATATATTATTTAATCATTTACTATTATATTCTATATATATAATATATATTTAATATATATAATATATATTGCTGTTTAGATAATATATATATAATATAATATAAATAATATATATAATAATATACAATAATATAATATATATAATATATAATAATATAAATAATATAATAGTAAATGATTAAATAATATATATTTCTATATATTCTATATAATATGTGTGTGTGTGTGTATGTGTGCGTATTTCAAATGCTGTTTAGAATCTCAGATGTTGTGCAGTTTACGAAGTAGTACCTTAAATAGGAGATGATATTTCGGCAAATAAAATATTTTTATTCCACTAATTTTGGAAGGTAGAACAAAACGTTTCAATCTTGCATTTCAAATATTCATTTCATTTCAAATGTTTCTTGCGAGGATTTAAGATTAATAGAATGAACGCTTTGTTCATAAACATACGTACACGGTTTGATGTTATTAATATAACATACTGACAATTTATAGCGAAACATTAGGAAATATTAAATGCATGGCAGTAGATATTGCCTCGTAATATTTGAAAACGTTTTCTGAAATACGAACACCATCTGCAATTCTGACGTACATTTTGCTATCGAAAATGTCAAAAATGCATGCGATGTATTTGAAAAATAGATGCCACAAAGCCCCGCAAAAAACAATGCATCTCGTAAATGTAGTCGTGAAACAATGCAGCATTTTCCAATGGAAAATTGGCACAAGGGACGACAAGATCTGAGAAATCGAGAAATATGGAAAATGATTTCGGAATTGAAATTTTTATCGCTAAATTGTTAGTATGGCCTCTCGTTTGGCAGAAAGAACGGGCGAAGATTACACGGGGACGCATACGCGAAGCACAAAGAGGGAAAGGAATATAAATATAATACGCGGACAAAGAGCGTGGAAGTTGATAGAGGGAATCGGAGAGAAAATAACGAGAAAATAGAAAAACAAAGAGACGAATAACGACGCACGAGAAGGCCGATTTTTACAGCGTGTCCCCACAACTGACGCGGACAATCGAAATTATCTCACTTATGCATTTACCGCGGCATTGCATAGAAGTCGCCCGACAAAAGCCATTAATACGTTTCAAACACACTCGTGCAATCCGCTCTTCGACTTTAGCCAACCTTACAACCGTGATTCGTACAATGGATGCCTCTCGTCTTGGTATGTGCGATGATAATTTGGAAATGAAAAGGTCACGGGTTCTCAACTGGACAACTGTTGAGAATATATATGAAGAGACTCCCCGAAGAGAGTCGGAACGAAATGAGATTTGAAGATTATTCTTGACATTTAATTAATATCGTTCAATTAATTATTAATTACTAATACATGCATAAATATTGCATTCTACTTTAATAAGCTATTAATTAACCGGACGAGGGATGTATTTGTTGTTGGGCAAAAAATTGGTGTCACATTTTAGCGCTTTGTATCGTGAAATTATCAGAGAAAGTGTGTTTTTATTATTTTTAATTAGATTGCGGACTTTTGTGCATTTTCAGATTTTTAGGAAATTTATAGAAATGGGTAGAAATGTGTTTTCATTTGATATTTTATGTACCATTGCACATGATATGCATTGTGTTTGTTATGCATTTTTTTTGCACGGTTTTTTTCCATTAATGCATAAAAATCTCCTCATAAATGAACAGTAGTAGTATTAAATCAGCGCATACGTTTTAATTTAATAAGTTATTCATATATGAATACACACTTCTTTAGTCATAAAAACTAATGGTTACGCATAATTACTATCAATGACTATATTAATGCAATTATTAATTATTGGTTACGCACAATTATTAATTAGCCGAATGATAAATGTATTTATTCTTGGTAAATCTGTTTTTAAATTTCAATGTATTATGTCTGTTCTACGAAACTATTTGAAAAACTTTGTTACTTTTATTTATTATTAATTAACAACGAAACTATTAAATCAATAAAAATTACTCGTATTAAATTTTATTCTTGCAATTATTAAATTGCATAAGATCGTCTTTGAGATATTATAATATACATTTTCACTATCGAGACAGAAGTATAATTATTTATTCTGTTTTGTCATATTTTAGTTTAATTCAATTTTTTTGTACGGGATAATCTCTGATGCAAAGAGGAATAATGCACGGAACAGAAATTACAGAGTACACAATCCAGATAAGTGGATAAAGTGAAAATTATCAGATTTATGAAATCAGTTAGCTGAGTATAAGCTTAAGCATTAAAAATTAAACAGAAAATAAGAAATTAAGATTAATCGCAACAAATAACCAAATTGGATTACTGTAATAATCGCTTTGATTTGAAACGGCGCTATTACTTAAATCTGCCATGTACTGTTCTATCAGAAGCAAATGCATTTATTGTTTGTCTAATTAACGCATAATTTATTAAACTGCTTGTAATTATGTAAAACCGTTCTACATTTCCAGGAAATAACATTTTCATCGAAGATCAAATTGAATCGTACTCTTCAGTCGTAATTGTGTAACATGTGTTTCACCCTTTGAATTTGACTTTCCACTTCGTGCATCACTTTTCAGTTTTTTTAACGATGGAAAAAAAAATTCTCTCTCAGTTTCAGTTGGCCGAAGTAAGATAACCACGATATCAACGAGATTGATGACGAGCTTAGTCGCGCAGAAATTTTTCACCGAATCGGTATTGTCACGACGACTTTTATGCAGATTGAAATTGAACTTGAGCTTATTTCACGCTACTATTGCAAATGACGATTAAAGTCTCTTTTTGACGATCGTAAAATTTGTTTTGTTTTTCGCCGGGTTTGGCTTGGAGAGAAACGAACGGCACAAATTTCCGGCACTCGTGCGAATTCGCCGGGTGTTACACGGCACCGGCACCCCCTATTGCGAAATTCGAATCGGGGGCGCGTGTAATATGAGTGGATACTACGCAACAAACACCGGCGAAACTCCGGCGAATTCAACGACCAACTTAATCGACTAACAGGTCGAACGTTGCTAGAGACTCTGCGGTGTTTTAGCCAGATTGTTAGTCTCGACTCTCCACCGTTACGATGATTAAGAGAGTTTCTGCTTCGATGTTTAATCGGGCCTTTTAGTGGTATATTTAATTTAGGAAGTGAGGTTAATTGAAGGAGCGGAGGCAATATTATTAAAATATTATTATTATATAATATTAAATTATATAATATAATTTTATATAATTATGTAATATAATTTAATATAATTATATAATTAATTAATTTTTAGTGGTATATTTTACACTTTTAGTGGTATATTTAATTTGGGAAGTGAGGTTAATTGAAGGAGCGGAGGTAATATTATTAAAATATTATTATCGTATAATATTAAATTATATAATATAATTTTATAAAATTGTATTTAAAAATAACAAGTCAGATGTTGAATCTTATTGTATTATAATTTTATAATATCGTAGTACGGTTAAATGTCTAACGAAGTAGTGAGTTAATCGTAGAGTCAGAGGTGATACTTAAAAACTAATTGAGATTTAGCGGAATAATTATTGATTAATTCTTACGAAGCGATATCATCATTAGAATTAATACATGTCTAAAAATCTTAAGTGATTCTTCCCTAAATTCACCGATAGTCTCTTCGAAATTATTAATTTATGTGTCACGAAATTATGAGAAAATAACTTTCGATACTTATTGCATTTCTTTGCATATCTCTACTGACAATTAGAAAGCAATAATAATATTAAAATAATAATAATATTAATAATAATATTAATAATATAACAATAATAATAATATTAAAATATTTGGGTCGTGAGAGTAACAGAGCAATAAAATGAAAGATAATTTGATTTCTACAAATAGTATATCTATTCATTGATATGTACTACTTAACAAAGATTTTTTCGTACTTACACATCTTCTAAATATACAGATTTTTATCAGTTTTTAAATACAGTGATTTTTTTTGCTTAGAATATTTTAGTAAATTTTGCAGAGGGAATGAATATATCTGTCGTCGTATATATAACATAGCGAAAAGTAGGAGTTAAACATATAGAAAAATATTTAATTGAAAGTATAAAATATAAATGCAACGAAAGAAAGCTCAAACTTTTTCGTACTGTAATTTGAAATTGAATAGATTAATGATATTAAAAATAAGTGGAAATTGAGTTCAGCATCTGTATATATATAATAAAAATTCTTCTTCCTTGTTCTTTTTTAATCACGTTCCGAGAGCCAAAGATCCCACAGCGGAAATTAGCCTTTCTACGAGTTCTCTATTATGCAACTTGCAAAAAAAGATGTTAAAACAAAGTATAATATCCATAGTTACTCTCGTACGTTTCCGTGAAAACTAACCTTCGTGTTCATTGCTCACGTAAACGAGGTTAATTGCCCAGGTAATAAAACCAGTTACCGTAAATAGTATCTAGTACGAAAAATGAAAAGAAAAGGAGGAAGTAGGAATTCGTGGTTCGATGTAACGTGCGTAATTTATGTCTTAGGGTAGAACTTGTTGCTTATCTCGTGAACAAATTCATGTTCGGCAGGAAATTTCGTTACGAAAGACACGAGTTTGCTTTACCACGCTATTAAATGCCAATTCAGAAAGAATACAGACTCCAAGAATACAGAGGATAAATTCCTCGCGAAGACAACACATCGATATCTAAGGACAAAATAAGAGAAATTCGTTGAACGCTCGATATATCACGTTATACGGAATTTCTTAATTTAAAACAAAAGCTCATTTCGCTGAAGTTGATTAATATAATCTTCGATGTTCCCTACATATAGAAGATTACAAAAAAAAAAAAAAAAAAAAACGCATTAAACGGCGCCAGTGAAAGTCAAATATTGAACCACCCGATCGAAGTAATAACCCGATGAAGTAAATTACATTTCGCGATCTATTTTCTATGGCAAACATCCTAACCTCAAAGGTTAGGTTTGAAGTAAGGCATGAGCATTTCCGGCGTGATGTAACGAACGGGAGGAGTTCAAAGCGACGCAGCGTCGCTGTGAAATCATAAAAAGGAGCGAAGAGGAAAACGATGAGACGCGTTTGCAGCCCTCTGTTCGTTGAGCGCGTGCAGACCGATTGCATTCAGAAGATATTTGTCTGCACGGTCGAAAGAAGACCAAACGCCCTCAAAAGAACCGCGTTGCCGCGTTGAATTGGCGTTAAGCAAACATTGTTACCAGTTGACTGGCCGATCGATAAAATGGTTAACGCGGTTTCTTCTTGGCAAATAGCATCTGGCTTGTGATATTTCACCTTTCCGTTTCCGGATAGAAACGCCGGGCTTTTAATCGCTTTTACTGTCACCGATAAACGTAGGATCGAGTTATACCTCGCGACTAGAATAAGTAAAATACTTAAAACTTTTTAATTTATATCACAAGTGTTTACTTTAACTCCTTGCTTTGAATCTGACAAGGGAAATGCCTGCAATAGTAGTTCTCATGGAAATATTTGACGTATCTTTTGAATCACTCGCGTTAAAATGGTGTTGGAACCGCGAAATCTATTCCGACGAGAGTACTCGATGAAATTAGTATTTTGTTTTAGCGATAAATTTTCTAAAAAAAAGAAAAGTCAATAGTCGAAATATAATATAAATGGCACATTTTTGATCACGTGTTAATGCATCTTGAAAATATAGTTTGCGACAACTATACATTCAGGCGTAAATAGTTATAGTATATAGTTAAATAGAGTCAATTAATTCGAGTTATCAAAGTAGTTGTTATATCTGAAATTTCCTCGCTCGAAACCAACTTGTACGGGATGAATAATTATATTGCAAGCACACTCGTTGAAACATTGCAAAACCCACGCACGCGAAACTTGGCTATCGAATCTTGATTGGGATTATTCGTATATAAGTAGGTATTCAACTAGAATCTGTCCCTGATATTCTATACTGATCTTCCAAGCGTGGGAAACTCTATAGGAAGAATCGAGGAGAACAGATAAAGAAAGAATGAAAAGAGAGAACAGACGAAAGACGAAAGACCGACGGAACGTTAACCTGGTTATTTTCTGTTTCTAGCGAAGAGGCAGGGGATCGCTTTCAAATCTGTGAGAGTTTCTCTGTGAACTCCGCTGCAAGCATCCCGTTCGTGAATCGCAGCGCATGGCCCGTTATTAAATTAGAGGTGTAAATGGAGGAAACTTGGAACTAGCGTGTTACAACTAACGTTTGCGATAGCCGGATTATCCCATGGCCGAATCGTTTAAACATACGTTCAATTTCGAAGTTCACAGAGTGAACTGAATATACAATACTGTTTTTCAGAATCCTCTTACCTATGGCACTGTTGCTTGTATCGCTTGTATCATTGTTCAAGAAGATAAATCTGTATTCTTTAATGCAGTATCTAGTGCTTATTTTTTCTTTGAAAGTAAACAATCAAACACTGTTATTGGCAATACCATTGAACGTTGACACGAACGTATTAATATTCTTAAGTCAAAAAAACTTGAACGGTATTTCGCAAATGAAATTATTATAATATGAAATATTTAATTTATTTCCTGAAGCAATGTATATTTATTTTCCGGATAAAAGATGCTGCATATAAAGACGTTTACTGTTCTGCTTTTATACTCGTCATTAGTTCAAGTTCAATTGCACTGCTTCATTCACAGTGACAACAAGCAGAAATATTCATCATTCCAGTAAGAAAAAGTTTACTTCTCTCGAAATCTCTTTTTTAACATTCCACAGTTACGGGATATAAATGCATTCGTTCTTTTTACATTAAAGAATGTTAAAGACGCCTATAATTATCTTTCAAATAAAAAGTACCAAATATGAACGTATTTACGTTGTACAAATATACAATATGCAGAAATTTATTCCTCGGAGTCGCATTCACCGTTACGAAATCAATAATGCTGTAAATTACATTCAAGTACAATAGCGTTGCTGTTCGCGGTGGCATTAAGCGAAAATGTTCGCCATTTCGCGGTGGAAACGTAACGTTCCAGCGAATCATTCGATCGCTCTATTTTTCTCTTTCTGATTTCCACGATTCGCGACCGTAATTATACGTCGGTGGATATTAATGGTGATTTCGAGTTTTCCTTCCGATCAACGTGATCAATGGAAATCATCCTACCTGTTCTTATCACCGCGTGGCGCAAACGAATTATTCATTTGGTCGGTTGTTCAATCAGACTTTGACACAGACTTTAATATAGAAAAAATGTGGAAAAATTACGGCCAAACGTGCAATTTATAGAAAGAAATTCAATACGAAGAAATATAACGAACCATCGGTTTGTTCAGACGCAGCTTGACAATTGATCAGATAATGCATTCCATCAGGTGAGTTCTTAGTTCTAACATAGATACACATATCGGATTCTGGAATTTGGTTAACAATTAACTGAAATCGAATTTCAATCGGTAATTTGCAAACGTAATTCATGAGATTGTTGCAAGCGGGAAATTTGATCTATATCAATTCTCTAATAAAGATCTAAAAAAATAGTATACTGTTTATTTAATAATAAATAGTAATAGTATACTAGTTATTTCCTCAAAAATTTGTTTCAACAAGAAAAGATCCTTTCGAAACAAGATAATCTGATGAAAAAAATTTGAGAATTTCTCTCACGTTAATCACACTTTTAAAGTTCCAATTTCACTTACTTTTTTACCTACTTCTATAAACATTAATTATTTCTGAAACTTTGGATCAATACTTGGAATTTTCCTAATAATTCAAATTGTTTCGGCTTCAACTATTTCTTTCTATACATTATTGTCCAAACATTGATCTTGCTTTTATAAGAATTTCATATATTATAAAAGATAATAAATTCTGGATGATTAATTCGATTGATTCGCATAAATGGAGCTTCCTTTTACTTTATTCTAATTTATGCCAACATTTGACGAAACTTGTATTACTATTCTTTCAAGTTAGGACTATTATATTTTTATCTATAGCAACTGTTTCTTAGGCTACGTATTTCCATGAGGTCAAATATCATATTGAGGAGCAATAGTAATTACTAATTTATTATCTGCAATTCCATATGTAGGAAAGACAATTGTTGAATGATTATGAGGAGGGTATTCTATTAATAACTCTAAAAAAAATAGTTTAAAGTTTAGACGAGACAATAAATATCGAACGTTCAGTTCAATCGATTGTTGAAGATGAAGAGCTGTATAAATATATATCTTCATATCTCTCTCTTTCCACGGAAAATATTGCACAAATGCAAATTCTGCAATATAATGAATTTAAAAACGATAAAAAAAAAAAACTTCACTCGCTTGGCTTCTATAAAATACTGAACAGATGGATACCATACCGTTTAATAAAAAATTTTGTTTTAAGAACAATTTTATCCAATGCTTATAATGTATTTTATCGTTGTGCATTTACAAAAAAAGAAAAAGATAAAGAGTTTCAAGAGTTCTAAGAATAAGTTGAAGATGATTGTGAAAATGAATGCAATCGAATACGACAGTGGATTTGGACTGTATTTTTCAAATTTTTTAATAAATAGCCTTGGCAGGTTGAACTCCTGCAAGAAGGAACTTGCGGAACATTTTAAATTCCAAAGGAAAATCCAAGTTTTGCTACAGATTGATCTTCGTATAATTCCTCGATAACTTCGAATTCTGTAACGAGTCTCTGCTGTTGAATTATGAAAAGAAAAAGGTTTAAATAAGCTAGAAATATGTCAAAAATATCTTGAATATCTCACTTGGCGTTGAAATGATATATAATCAGAAGTTTTACACACACAATTCTAGTTTCTTTAAATCGTCATACACGCAGTTCAAATTCTATTTTGTCAATAACAGTCCGCGATACAACTCTCTAACACCGACACAATAGAAATAGAAGCTCACCAGGATACTGATGAATAGTTCAAACTTCAGCTATCGCGCAAAAAACGACGAGATATCGTCGTCTATATTGCGTTCTCCACGTACTTTTGTCCCCATCGACGTTTGTCTCTTTTATACAAAAGTGCCGATACGTCCCGCTCTACGAGCAATCGAAACGTTTTGTACGTTACGAGATATCGTGCGTAAATCTGGGTAAATGAAAAAAAATATAGATTTTCCCTCCCCGCTGTTTGCGACGTTCTCCTTTTTTTTATCTGACGTATGTCTCTCTTTTTTCACGACGTAGAGAGAGAGAAAGAGAGAGAGAGAGAGAGAGAGAGAGAAGAGGCGATACAATTGAACGAAACACAAAGGAAAAACCGACGATGGCTTTCTCTCGAGCGTCCACGCGGAACGAAAAAAAGAAAAAAAAAACGATATAAACCAGCACGAGATGTCGATCGCGCTCGTTGCATGGGTCCTTTCGTCAAATTTTCTGCTCCGTTGCAACTGGAACAGAGAAACAAAAAGAAGAGAGGACGTGTCGTTCGGAATCAGGGGCGAGGGGTAAACGTAGGATTTTGACGATTCGATAATATCTTACACGCGCGTTTGAAAAGGTTAGTGGTCGCGGAATGTGTCTATCGATCGATAGTTGATTCATTGGCGGATCAGTTCCTACGAAATCCAGTTTCAACCCCTTATTCGGTTATACCCGAAGCAAGCTGTTTCAAGAAATATCGAGTTCTTGTTTTTTGTTCAAGTTGCTTCCGCTATTTATTTTCGCTGTTGTCTGTTCTTATTCCGTTTTCGACGAAATAGTACGCTCATCAGTTTGTTGTAATTTGTTGCTAAGAAATCAATTGTATTTTCAATTATACGTTAAAAATATCCGGAGCTTACGTCGAAAAGCTACGAAGAAAATACATTGACACTAGAAATATTGAAAATATCCATCTCGCTCAGAGTAAAGAAGTAAAATTGAAAACGTATTGCGTGGAAATACTCTACGATACTCCAAAGCGCGTGTAAGATATTATCGAAACTTCGCTAATGTCGCGTTCGAACGTGAAACGGATGCAAGAGCGCGGAAAATAGCGTATGCGTTGCCGTTTAAGCGGTTGAAACTCCCAGAATGAAACGAGAATGCGACTGCGAAGTTCGAATTCGCTAATTTGAAAGCGAAATTGAAGCCCGAAGCGAAGACGTTTTTGTTGTTTCTCCGATTGCATCAGGGTGAAGTAATTTCGATAATGTGTTACACGATTGCGTTGAAATTCAGTGTAAGTTAGTGGAAGCAAGTTAGTCCTTTGCATCGGGCGAACTGTTAAAAGTGCCAAGATTCGTTTTAGATTTACAAAAATTATTATCGTAGAAAATTTCCAAATCAGCTTGGCCGCTTTCTGGAAATATTATTATTTTTATGGATTTACGAATATCATAGCCAAACGGTACAACACGTACGTCAGATGTAAGACTTAAAATTTTATAGAGAAGCGAGGTACCTCACTTTAGCAGATTGTTCAATTCGCAGTTCATTCGACCATAATAATTTCGAGTTCTAAGTTATTCAACTTTTGGAATTCTTAATTTAATAAAATCCTATCGCGAAAAATATAAAAATTTCTGACCATTGACCATTCGAGTCGCTAAATCTTTTTCTTCAATTTCAGATTAACTGATTATAAATTTCTGCATAACTTGATCCAATTGTGGCAGCTTCGAAACAGAGTAGTTTCGGTCAATGGACCGAATAGCCCGCGGATCGCTTAATTCGTTTCGTGTGTTTGCTAAACGTGCGCGTACAATTTCGACACGTATTGTGATTGCATTATCTGTCATAACTGCGTGATACAATCACGGAATACTGAACGATGAACGAGAAACTGATCGAGTTTTGATTCACCGCGACTTCGGCCGCGCTCTCGAGAGCAGTTTCAAGTAGTTTTGGTCACGATAGTATCAGCCATTATTCGGAGACAAATGAGACGTTGACGTACTCACAAACTGAAAAGAAAGATGAGAAAGGGAAATTGTCTGCTCATAATCGTCAGTAACAATCCTATTTAGACAACATTATCGTACAACAATAATAACAGAATAATTCATCGTATAACAGAGATCACGTAACATGTGAAATGCGTAAACGTAGACGTCAAAATACTAACTAGCAGTAGAATAATAATAAGGAAAAAAAATTCTTCATATTACTACGGTGATCTCACCGCTATGCATTACAAATTGTGCGATAGGATTCTCCTTTCCTCTGTTTTATCTTGCACGTAGCGCGGCAACATCTCATCTCTCATCTCTCAACGGTACTTACGTTACTTTTGGGTTTTAGTTGCCTTGTTGACAGATATGCTGAGAATTTCATGCAAAGTAAATTTCATCCCGCCAAGAATGACTAAGTCCTAGGCAGAATAATTTTATTAACAAGCCAAGTCAAATACAAACCCGGCTGCGGCCGCACGAAGTAGATAGTGTCACTTTATGGTCAGGCACATACATAAATCCGACAGCGCTTTGGGAAATATCATACAGAGGAAGTTTAATGGAACTTGGGTGGGTGAATAAAATTATTGTGTCGTAATTCGTTGATGTGTATCTATGTACAGGGTGGTAGCATTAGAATGGAAGTGATTCTCCGTAAAAACACCGTACAAATGTACAGATGGATTCATATTTTCAAGGGAAATGACTTTACATTCCTGTCTGATGCGTATTAAGGAATTTCACTGTTCTCTAATATCTCTGCGCTGAAAAATATTTCGAAATTTGTATTATATACGCAATATTCGTTCAAAATCAACAATTACGTACATTTTCGTGACACACTGTATCTTTCTTTTTTTACAATAGAAATTAAGGTAGAAGTTTAGTATATCATTTTTCTCAACAATTTCTTGCTACAATTATGTTCCTTTTGCAATAAAAATTACAATGAAACAATAATAATATGAGTGTACAGTGTAATAGAGATATGAGTGTATGTAAGATTCCTTACCATATCTCTATTTACACTCTAATTATATTTTTTTCTAATGAAAACAATTACGATAAGACAGTAGAAATTCATCATAAAGTATGAAATAATTATATCACTGTATATGCTTCCCTACTTCATTAAACCATAATCAACTCGAGTACAAACTTGAATACTCGTCTGCAGCTAAGTGTAATTCCAGGTTAAGCATCACTCAGAGAGGTTCACAGATTGAGGACGGCCGTATTTTTACAGACAGATGTGTCTCGAATCTCATTCCTGGCCTCTCAATTTTCGCGAATTCGTCCAAAGTTGTACTATGCAGTTTACATAAATGCACAAATAATTTACGCAAGATTACGGAATTTGATACTGTTGCATTTAGGAGGCATCGAAATAATTTTTAACAGGGATCACACGGACATTGCGGCCCCGAAGGCTTAAATTTTCGAACTTTTCCAGTATTCTTATATATTGTTCACTGTTACTGCAGAGTTACTATTTGCCAAGTTCGTTTTCTCCCGCTGCCAGAAAATTCCCCCTAGGATTTGTGAAATTCTTCAAAGTTTCAATTTCATCGCGACAGAATGCACTCCGCGATGATATCGTTCGATAGCGGTCTCTGGAGCAATCAGCTATTTTTAACCATTTATCCAAGGAGGATATTGTCCCCGAAAGTGTTTGAAATCATTTAATGATTCGTTACTTCACCGGAAGCACTTTCGAGAAAGTAACCAGCTTGATTGAGCACGAAATAAATGTTTAAATCGAAATGTCTTTATTTTATGAATATTAATATTAATTTATTTTTTCTTGTTTATATCCCGCCTTTGTATCTTTGTTCTTCGATTATCTTAATATTTGAACTATGTTATCAGAGTTATATCCGTTAACAACTGAAATACTATCTATTCTGACGATATAACGTTCGAATATTAAAAAATAGGAGTTCGTTTATATGTGTAAAAGTTACGTGCATTAAATTATTAGAAAATTTCCTTTTCCTTTTCCTTACGTTTACGGTTTTCTTATGTTTATATCAAAAATTTAATAAGAGTATCGCCAAATAATTTAACTTCGGTCATAAAGGATTACAGTCGCAATTAACGTCTCGTTACTTGCTTACCAAAAAGTACGCATACTATATTATGTACCAAAATCAAGCTTGAAAAGAATCATTGTATATACTTGTCGCCACCTGAACCACCACGAAATACGGTCTGAGAAGTCAAGTCAAACACGCAGAGTCAATCTCATCCGGCAGAAGTTATTTTCTGACGATTACCTCATTAAATCGTCAGACGGTAACTCGTTAGCGCGACCACACCTTTCTAACGAGCAGAGTTGAACGCGAAGAGTAGTTCATTGGAGCTGCGAGTGAATCGCACAGAGGATGCCGAAGTTCAACAACGAGTGATCTAGGCGTTTCGATCGTCAGACGAGCGTGAGCGTTCGAGTATAGACGCTGCTAGAAGCGTAGTTGCAGAGCTGCCTCTCTCTTGTTCGATTCCGTGGATTTCAAGTAGAATGGTCCATACCACGGCTGCTTCTATCTCTATTATTCGACCACTCGGGATATCCGAGGTGCTCGATGACTCGCCTCGTATCACGATCTCGATTGCGTTCGAAGAAATACCAGACGAACGGCCACTCGAGATCGACGTTCCGCGATCCGGACAGTGGAGAACAACGAACCGGAAAATAATGGATCGCGAGTGTTTTGCTACGTTTCTCGCGTTTTAGCCACCCCCCTCCCGTCGTCGTCCCTCGAGTCTCCTCGAGCGCCACCGATAATGGCCGGTGTCGTAAACCGCGCGCGTTTCATCTCGCTTCGTCGTGAAAGTTACTCGAGCATCGTAATGCCTCCTTAACTCTGTTGTTCCTGAATAAATCGCGCGAATACGGAAGAACTACTTGAACTACGTTGTCCAGAACTACTTGGATCCGGTTCGTACGTTTTTCGAAGAAATTTCAGAATACAAGTATTTATTGTGATATTTAGTATATTGAATATTATATTCGTTCCAGCAAGAAGATGGGTATCAGGATTTTTATATTACGAAGAAAATTATTGCAAGTATTTATTGTAATATTCAGTACATTGAATATTATATT
>WIUT01006028.1:0-13968 GCA_010645135.1 Tetragonula clypearis
TAACAAATAAAAATGAAATAAAATTCGTTATATCATTTCTCTAGTTATCGCTGCAAAAGTCGTTGCATCGTCGCGGGTGAAAGAAAAATGTCACGTGAAACAGAAATTTTGAAATAAAATTGTAGAACCAGTCGTTTTGACCGGTGTGGTAGTTCTAGTGTTAAGTTTCAAAACGGATCCAAGTTTCTCTACCGCGCGACTTCTTTCTGCCAAGTTAAAACGTACAAGAACGTTTCGAATATGCGGATATCGATGGTACATCGCTGCGTGTATCGTTCTTTAGCTTCTTTTGCTTGCGAGCAAACACGCAACGAGATCTCCCCGCTACTTTTGGCGGATGTTTCAGCAAGAGTAGTGGATCGCTGAGGGGGCGACAACCTCTCTCGATCTTTATCCAATTACCTACGCGTAGCTTCTTCTGCGCGCAAGGATTCCTGCCGCGTCGTTTGAATCCTCCTGCGCGGCCCGCGGCGATATTTAACGTTATTTACGCCGCGCGCAGCAAGGTAGTAGATTTGTTGTCGTTTCTTTCTTTCTTTCTTTCGCGGCAACGTCGCGCATACATACGCGTACGTACGTGCACGAGAGAGAGAGAGAGAGTACGAGCGGCCAACGGATTCCTCCGTGGATATCCTTACGGTGTTTGTGTACCGGTGCGCGATTCCCCGAGGGAGGGGAACCGATCGTTACACCCACGCATTTCCTTCGCGCGAGTAACGTTTTTTTAATTGAAACAACGCGAGGTGGGACCACGGTTTCAATGGGCGGTGAGAGGCGTGAGAGCGAACTGTTTCACGGTCGTCGTCGTTGTCGAACGTGCTTCGAGAGATCTCGTTCGAATAAATAAATCGTTCGTACATGCAGACGCGATTTTATAATACTAGAGCTATCAACGGTTCGAAGCGTGAAATTTCCATTAAAGTAAAAAAAAAAAAAAAAAATAGGAAAACTTTATAACACACACGTGGAGCACACGAGCTTTTATTTAAAAAAAAAAAGAAATCATTTAACGTGTCAAAATAAAAATTACAGATCATTTCGGCAGTTCTTAGCGTTAACACAGTCTTCGATACGCATCAAAATATTCTGCGTGTAAGTCATTATAATTCAAACGTTAGTCGAAATGATTAGTCGAAACTAGGATACAGTTAATCAAAAAAAAAAAAAAAAAAAAAAAAAAAAAAAATAAAGTAGATTTGTACAAACACGTTTCTGCCTGAACAGAAGTTCAATATTAATTTTGACAAAAGTACCAGTGTCTTTCAAGCAGTTGCTTGAAGAAAGAAAATCTTGGACCAGTCACGTGTTAGCTGGAAGTATGTAGTCAATCCACAAAGCAAATCGGTTACGCGAATAGGAAAACCGCAGGAACTTGAGCATGAAATGAAACCATTCGTTCGTCCAGTTTTTCTTTTTCTTCTTCTTTTTTTTTCTTTTTTCAAATAACGGTCCACGTACTATCTCGGAACAGAGTTGGCCTATTAACCACAATAATGAGAGTAAATAATCCCGCGCCCGTTTCGTCATTTCGCCAGCAAAGCGAAGAAAATTGCGTCACCGAAGTTGCACAGCCGCCATTTACTCCCGCTTAACGATTCCTCCTAACGGGCATTAAATTTCAACTATAAAGCGCAACCATTGGCTGTGGCCGGCTGCGTCTTAGAATTTGAAAGAGCCGCTGAAAGTTCCGCGAAATCCGCCACGGTTCATAAACTGGTGGCAAAACGTCTTCGTGATCATTCCGATTCTCCGCACGCAACGAAGGCCTAATAAACTTTCCTTCGTCCTTCGGTGATCTTCCCCGGCGTTTGCGTAATTCTTCCCTGACTTCCTTGTTTCGTTGTATATATTCTGGATCTTTGTTCGCATTTTGAACGCGACATTTGTCATATCGAATATAAAAGAGAATTGTAGTGTACTTGTCCAAGCGTGGCCCGCCTGACCGTGTTCTCATCTCGAATCTATCTTCTTATCCTGATTCGGGAGTATTTACAGCGTTGGCAAAGATACCTTTGTCCAGCTTAATCTCACGTTCAAAAGTCACCATACCATTCTCTCTCTCTCTCTCTCTCTCTCTTTTTTTAAAACTCAAGTCAGTGAAATTTCACAGATACATACATTTTTTTTTTCCCTTTGGGAAAAACTTGCTTTCATTTTCCTTTCATTGCTCTTATTTATAGCAGAAGTTCGTCGAACAACTTGTGAATGAAAGTTGGCGTGTGCTGGCTGTTGTAGAAAAAACGATGACTCGGTAGCCAGGAAGGGCTCTTCGAGGGCAGAGCATGAGGGCCGGCGAGGTAACGCGGAAAGAACACAGTTCACAGTTCGGCGAACCGGTTAATGACTGTCAGTCACCGAACGCAGCCGGGCACGTCTCTGTCTGCAGCTCTCCAGCTCCAGGTTGGAGATGAGTAGGACGAGGGAGTTGAATGTGACCGCGTTGACGACGAGCACGATGACGACCACGGCTACTACGACGCTCGCTACGTCGTCCACGAAGCTGGCCGACGTCGAGGCCGAGGACGACGAGGAGCCGCCGACCACGTTCGACGCGCTGGATATGGATCTGGTGAACGGACCGAATCCGTGGCTTCCGGCCTACGGCTTCCAGCTACAACATCGTTCCCATTTTCAACCGGTGCACGAGGATCTACGGACTAATGGTTCGTACTGTTACACTATTTCACTTTCTACCATTGTTTAAACAATGTGTCTTGTGACACGGTGTGTTGTGTGCTTAGTTGGATTTCTACAATCTCTCACACTTGTGCCGGTGACTGTACACCACTGCTCACGAAAGTGGCACGTCACTCGGTTTATTTATTTTTCATGAAATCGTTCACGAGTGACGCTCGTAACACGAATTCGAATTTTGCCGAAACTTTCTAAGTAAATTCATTTATATATTCTGCTTCTGCGATACGATACGCGGAATAAAATTATTGTTCCTCTGCGTTACGCAGATCGAGCCCCGAGGATATTGAAAATCATCACACCTCACGTTTCTCAGTTTCTTAGTTTTTCATAGTTAGGCGTTCGAATTCGTTCGAACGGATCGTGAGTCACGGAACCGGGAGGAGGAATGTTTTTTTCCTCCGTTCTGTCATAAGTTAAAAATGACAATGATCGATCAAGCCTCTGCGAACTAAGCGCGCAGTGTATCTATCTTTTGCCCGGTGAATTGAAATTCTGATTTATTCAAACGCACGAACGACAAGTGGAAGTAAAAATTGTTTACGCGTCGATCTAGTTAGTATCGCCAGACCTGGTTGTAATCTGGTCGTAAATTTCATATCGTTCAACGAGGAAGTCTCGTTGTTCGAATACAAATCCCCCTCCCCCCTCTGCTCGTCTACGCTCTAGATATCGACGGAGACTCGTACCATTATCGTAATTTCCACTGCGATAGAAAACAGCGCGAGTTTGAATACAAATCGCGCTGTTTAATAGCTAGACTTGATACGGGCTACTTTCTATAACTGTGGGCTAGCGTGTGAGAGTCAATGGAAAACTATAAATACCAGTTAATGGCTAGACGATGGTCGTGTAATTTTCATACTCGAGAGAGATAGTCGATTTTTGCTAAAATTTATGTAACCGATATACGTATTATACGATAGTGATAATTATATAAGAATCTTATTCTAATTCTTACTATAGTTATATTGTATAAGAATACTATTATTATAATTCTCTCTGTTATTATAATCATATAAGAATTAAGTAATTCTTGTTATAATTTTCTTATTAATTCTTATTATTATAATTCTTATTATAATTCTCTTTGTTATTATAATTACAAGAATTAAATAATAATTCTTATTATAATTGTCTTATTAATTCTTGTTATAATTGTCTCATTGATTATTATTATATTTCTTATTAATTCTTATTATTATGACTCTCTTATTAATCCTTACTATGATTCTCTTTCTTATTACAATTATAAGAATTAAATCATAATTCTTATTATAATTTTCTTATTAATTTCTTGTTATATAATTCTCTTAACGATTCTTATTGTATTTCTTATTAATTCTCATTGTTGCAATTCTTGTCGTAACTCTCTTATTAATCCTTATTATATAAGAATAGAGATACACATATAGCCTTGACCGTCAATACAATTTCATTACTCGTCTCGATCATTTTAATTTAATGTCTTTAATCGTTCGTCAATTATCGTATGTCTACGAATACGTCCACATCGGTAAGTTATCCACCGTCGGTGAAAACACGCCGACCGTCGTTACACGTTGTAAAAGATCGCTGTACGAAACGTGCAAGTTCTTCCCTTGATTCGTAATCGCGACTCGGATTAGCGCAATAATGGCAGCACCGTGCATTGATTCATTCGTTTGCGCCTAGTTTCCTGCATTCGTGCATTCGTTATTAGATTAGAAACTTGTGTGTGTGTGTGTGTGTGTGACGCACAGCGCACGCGAAACAAGATAGATCACCGATTATTTTTAATGCAAAAGTGACGGATTATTCACGTCCGTTTGCCGGGTTTGCGGCAACAGGCGCAAATGCCTGCAACAGGTGGTTCTCTTTTCCATCGTGTTGCATAGCTCTCTCTCTCTCTCTGGCGTGCCTATGCACTTGTGCAAGACAAATTGCATGCTCCCGTAGGGTGATTTTGCTCTCACAATGGTCATTACGTCGGGGGCCTGTGCCTCCTTTTGCCCGAGCGTACGAAACGAAATGGAAACGCGCTGTTTGATCATCCTTTGGGCAACTGTTCCCTGTTTTTCCATACCACATCGTCAAGAAACGCGTTAACGCCTGCTTTTTGCCGCGCGATATTTCGTTCGCACGAATATCGCGAAGTTGTTGCTTAATGTTTACGTAAGGGAAGAAGAAAAGTTCCAGTATCGAAGTAGATCGCGATGTTATTCTCTATTCGTATGAATGTAGGAAATGCGAATGACAGAGCTTTCTTTGCTGGCTCTAATGTTTCTCAATTTGTCAATCTCAGTCAGCGTTTAATTACTTGAATGACATTGTGCTACGTACAATTACTGATTAACTTCAGGTTACTCGAGAAAGTCACAAAGTTACAAAAACGAGGTTGATCAATAGGTCAGCCAGTATTGCAGAAGTTCCAAGTACTGGTACAGAACAGCCAAGGAAGAAACTTTGTAGCGCGTACAATATCGATATGGACAGCTGCGCCTGTAAATATATCGTGTGTAACGTATACAGAAAATATATCGTGTAACGTATACGGCATAAAATTTAAAAAAATGGCACCCAGTGCGTTATCTTACTTACCATTTCGACGATATTGATCAACGGCCTCGCCGAGTTTGACAATGTTTGCAGCGATTCAAACGACGAGAGAAGATAACAAGTGTACGTCATCGCACGTACCGAGCAATTGAGTAACGCAAACGTCGGCGACGATCCAACGATGAAATACTTCATGGTGAGCCATGTTATCCACGGCGCGGAAACACGACGATACACGTGCAACAACGTGATCTCATGTTGCCTCTTTTCAAGCAGCAGTATAACTGTCTCGATGTAATCGACAAATTTCGAGCACAGTATGCACCATTCGATGGTATTCGTCTGAAACGAAAGGTTCATTCATAAAGATACAGAGATATTAACACTAGAACTACCACACCAGTCGAAATGACTGGTTTTACAATTTTATTTCAAAATTTCTATTTCACGTTACAATTTTTCCCCCCCGCAACGATGCAATGACTTTCACAGCGATAACTAAAGAAATAATGTAATGAATTTTATTTTATTTTTACTTATTAGATATCAAAATAATTTTGGTAGAAATAACTTTGGTACTTAACTGTCGGTAGTTCTAGTGTTAAAATCACGGATATCACGTTTGTTAACCCATTGACTGCCGACTACGAGATATCTCGTAGTTTTGCGCTACAAGTTCAGATTGATTACAATTCGTATAAAGGAAAATGTCTTTGTTTATTACAATTTTTATTGAAAAAAAAAGAAACACGTGATATCTCGTAAGCGGCGAGCAGCACAGGAATCTTATTCATTGGCGCCAGCTACGAGTTGTCTCGTACTGTTTTTTTTTTCTTTTTTCAATAAAAATTACTGTAAATGCCATTTCAATACTAAATCTGTAGTATTATTATATTTTGGAAAATTTCATGTTTTCTTTAAAATTTTGGCTTCCAACGGGCAAGACGCTGTAAATTTGCCTGGCAGTCAATGGGTTGAGCAAATCAACTTGTCATAACGGCGGAGTTAATTCATCTTGTTTCGGTTAAATAAAAATATCACGTGATCATAAGTTTCACGTCATTAAATTAAACGGGTTGCGTCTTTTTGTGCTTTTCCTCTATCGTGCAGTGTATGTTTTAAAAATATCCAGGACTTCCCGGAACGACGTTGTAGCACGTACACGCCCCGTGTTTGTCGAGCAAACACAGGACGACACCGTAGAATCTTTAACACGGTGGACAAAGCGAAGGAGGAAGATCGTAAAGGAGTGACGGTTTTAAAGTGTTTCGCCGCGGGACTCGCGAAAATCGTAAATTTTATTTATACACTCCGTAAGCGCCACTTCATTCGGACAGGTCGCCTCCTTGAATAGCTAACCCCGGAGCGAAAATCGGGTGGCTAGAAGCAAGAAGGCTCGCTGAGGTCGGGATTTGATGGGCCTGTTCCCACCAACGCTTTCCAACAGTTGAAAGAAAACGATAAAAAAAAGAAATAATTGTCAGTCGAAATAAATTCACTTGCTTGCGCTTGATTTACGCAAAAGTCTTTCGAAAAGTAATGAAATTTAAACTTGGTTGGAATTGATCATCAAGCTGTTTCAAGTTAGTTTCATTGCCTTTCAGAGTCATTTACTTTCACCTGTAGACTCATTCTCTCGTGTTACTTCTACCTGAATAAAAAGTTTTCCTCCCTCGAAATATCGAAATCCGCGTGTTTCTTTCCCCTTTGTAATAAAGGAAAAAGTCGGAGACTGCCTGCTTATGGTAATAAAAAGCTTTCGTTTACCCTTCGACTTCTCTGAAGTTTCGCGCGCCACTTAAATGGGCGCAAGTTCGTATGTTTGAAGAATCCTTGAATACGTGTGTACGGTAAATACACGAGAAGTGTGCGTATTATACACGTCAGTGTACGTGTACACTGTTACGACTTTTCTCAATGAACGTACGACAAAAATATCGCGGGGGACCGGATGACGAGAGACCATCACGTATTTTTGTCATTTTCTCTCGGCCCTTCCTCGGGTCTCGTGTAAAAACAGGAAATACTTTTTGCCCGCTGACAGATAACACGAACACGAGTAAGCTGAGGAGGGACGAAACTCCACTGTACTTAGACTGACAAAGTAGTGCAGTTATTTTTCTACGTCTTTCTAATGTTATGGCTAGTTAATCATTTCTCGGAGAAGAATGTTCCCCTCGTTGAATTCCCTAATTACTTTCTACTTATGGTTTAGTGTGTTGCGCTAGCGTGCAATCGCAGTAACAGATGAATGAAAACTAGGTTTCTGTAAAACAATATCGTTTTAATAGAGACCCTTAATTAACCTATTCAGACGTAGTAGAAATTGTATAAACGCAACGTTCTTGAGAAGTGTTATTAGAAATAAAAAACGATTTACATAGTCAAAGAGCGAACTTTCGTTTGAAGCGTGTATTTATGAGTATCTTGCGAACGAAAGAAGTATTTCAATGCGATTTAGAAGATACAATTGAAAAAAATCTCCAAAATTCAATAATCAAGCAGAATTCAGTAACGATCAATTTGCGACGTTAATTATCGGCGATCATCAGCCTCGTAAATAAAGCGAAATATCCGGCGTGAAACATGAAATTGCGCCGAACGCTGGAACGAGGCGAACCTCATTTCTTTTTCATATTTAACGAGAAACGAAAATTCGCTTCGAACGAGCGGCTCTTTTTTTTTCCCGAGGCTTATGGATATTTATCGTTTCGTGACGCCACGGCAGTATTTAATTAAACGAACGACCCATTCACTCAAATACAATGAGCGCCCGCGAACAAATTCACGGATCTCTCGATCAACGCCGATATATACTCGCGATTTAGTTGAGCGTGAAATTGATCTCTCTATTCCTTGCCTAGCTCGTTAATAGAGTATAAATAGGAATCGGACTTGTCGCGCCTCTTCATCAGCGGTCACATAAAATTAAGCTATCGTTGCTAGGCGATCGATAATCGAGGATCGTGGAATGCCATCGTGATAAATAGCTGTTGTTCCACGTCGTTCAGTTTTTCCATAAAACGCGTCGATATCAATATCGGTAACCAGCTGACGATCATCCTCCTCCGAATAGAAAGCCTCTGAATATTTAGAATAAATAGATTCTTTGAAAATCTTTCAAAGCGTGTTTGCCAGTTTCTGCGTGGAACGTTCACTTTCTTCCCTTCTCCAACTTTCACCCTCGTTTATCTTCGTTTTCGCACAATTTTTCTAATTTAATCCTCGATCTATCTGTCGAAGGATGCTTCGAGAAACGAAGAATCAACGAATGAGGACGAATTTCAGTTTCAATTCGGGCCTTTAATGTTCGCTATGTCAAACAGCGTGCACATAATATGCGTAATTTGCGCTCGTCAAATATAATTCTATCTGAAATTAAGGTTACGCCGCTCGTGCTTTTGTTTGTGTTTAATCACCATGGTTTCGATAGTAAATCCTTCCCCCCCCCACCCTCCACCCTCCCTTGTTTTGGTATTCTCTCGCGAAACAATAGCAGCAAACCATTGAGCCGGTAAATAAACCACCGCGTAAATTTAATCGCCGCTGTCAGGCGCGCGAAAGCCGCTTTATTTTCGCGTCGAAAGGAATTGAATTGACTTCTTAGCGTATCGACCGCGGTTAATTATAGACAGGGCCGGCCATATTTTTAACCGAAAACAATTTTCCCCCGCTGATAGCAAGCGCCGCAATGTCAACGCCGGTTTCTAACGCGGCGATCTTGCGCGCACACCTTGCTCTTATCACCGAAAAAAAAAAAAAAAAAACGCGAGACAAAGAGAGACACAACTACGCGAAGAACGAATGCTTTTTCGCCCCCCTTTCGTTGCGCTAGTGTGTGTTACTTTATCAGTTGCAGGTAACAGTACCTGTCGAGATCGGTAAGAAAAGAACTGTCCTCCCGGAGTCGGAGATTCAAGGTCACAGGAAGTTTCGAATGAATTTCTTTGAAATTAGCATTTGGCATTTAAATCAGCTAGTAACAAATTAATAACAAAATCGGCAGAGGATTTCGCATAGCTACCTAACTGGTGAAGTAATCTCAGACGAGTCGAACTGAAGAAAAAAGGAAAAAAAAAATTACTCATTTCCAAGTCCATTCTGTGGACTTTAAAACAGATACAATCTGATATTTACCAAGTATATATATATATATATATATATATATATACATGTTTTTACTTAACACGTTCTGTATGATAATCCAAGAACGAACAAAGTTCAAAATTATCGCCACTTGTTTCTCCGACGATCTGTTTGCCTAACGATCGACGACAAAAGCTTTAATGAGAAACTGTACGAAGGTGAGAAGAACGTTTTGCAACGAAGCGTGCTAAATAAGGCGACACCGTAGTGAATATGAAGAACTGACGAGACGCAATTGCCAGCTGTGGATCGACAAGCCGAAACAACATCGCGAATACAATACTGCATCGGTATGAAATATCGTTTCTTAGATAGTATTTATTAACCGGAGAAGAGATCGAACAGCACGAGCCAAAGAGCGAGAGAATCCTCTCTCGGACTTGGCTCTATTTTGCATAGATATTGTCGAGCAAATGAACGACTTCCGGTCGGTTGAACTTCGAACAGTGGGTTCCTCGATCGCGCCTACGACTCGCGATCTTTGTACATCTCGATTGAAAACACACACACACACACACACACACACGGGTTGACTGTCGCTACGAATTTTATATTCTTATAATTCAATAATTTCATACATAATTTGAACACGAGAACTACCAAAATGATCGAGACGACCAATTTGTCAGAAAAAAATTTCCGCCCAAAAGAAATTTTATAGACGTGAAACAGTGTATTTTTTTCAAAGATCTATGATTTATTTTATAGTGAAATATATAAATAAAAGCTCGTGCAATTCATTATATTATAAAGCATTTTTATTTTCTTACTCCGAGGCCTCTGATGGAAATTTCATCTTGGTAGTTCTTTTCGCAAAGTAGGTATTTTATATTTTTTAATCGACGACGTTTCGCGTTTACGTTGCTGAAAGAATTTTTCTTACTGTTTACCAGATTCATCTCGTTTATTTTAATCATTCAGAGAGATCTCAGTTCGATAATTACTTTGACAGCCGATATCGTAAAGAGGGAATGAAACACTCGCTGATAACGAGTGCCATTTCAACGAAACAAATCTGAAGTGGTAAAGTCGGAATTAACAACTGATGCGTAATTTGAAATTATTAACGAGATACGATTTCAGTTGTTATTATACTAAATGCAGGATCGATTAATTAACGAAGTAACATTATAACCGGGAATTAATGAGGTAAACAGGAGCAGGGTATAATCTATCCATCCGCTATTCAAAGAGTTATATAACTAGATTGAACAATATCAAATTGAACAAAGTGATTTTCACTTCCGCTACCTCTTTTCTTTTCCTCAACGTCAATCATGGTCAACGTCTTGAAAACTATGGCACACGATCGCAGAGAATTCAATTAGGGAGCTGCGTATATATTATTATATGGTACGCGAAATCAGTCTCGGGGAAATTAATATATAGATCGAGTGGATTTCTAATTTGAGAGCAATTACGCACTTAATCACGTGGTGATGCACTCACTATGGAACTGTTCGTTAAATAATAGACTGGTACTTTCTAATTATATTAGTCTACTTTTTAATTGACTGCAACGACAATAGTTGGTTTGACTATCTCTGTCTTTATCTACGATTTTACAAACACACATTGTTTTTTTCCTTTCTTATTTCCGTTTCTCATACTCTTTTCCTATTGTTTTTCCTCCGTTTTAATCATTGTTGCTTGGGAAAGTTTATGCTGCTTTCGATACTCCATAAAATTATTTTATATATTCTCTATATATTTTGTGCAATTTTCAAAAAAAATTCGACGAAGATTACGAAATTCTGTAAAAATACTGCTCGATACTACTTGATAAACGATAGCTGCGTGTATTTTGATACCTCAAATTTACTCCAAATTTGGAGAGAGACATCTCTTCTCTATTTCTAATTTCTCTTTTTTTTTTTTTGGTTTTATTTTGTAAAGTTTACACTGTTTTTGATACTCCAGTATTCTATTATATTTTGCACAATTTTTGAAAAATTGACGAAAATTACTCACCACGAAATTTATTACAAAATACTATTTGATATAAAAATACTGAAGAAGTACAAACGATACCTACGTGTAATAATTTTCGTCACTCCAAATTTACTCCAAATTTAGAAAGAGACATCTCTTTATTTCTAATCTCTTTTTTTTTTTTTTGGTTTTATTTTGTAAAGTTTACACTGTTTTTGACACTCCATTATTCTATTATATTTTGCACAATTTTTGAAAAATTGACGAAAATTACTCACCACGAAATTTATTACAGAATACTATTTGATATAAAAATACTGAAGAAATACAAACGATACCTGAGATATCTCTTCTCTATTTTTCTCTCTCTCTCTTTTTTTTGTTTTATTCTGTAAAGTTTACACTTGTTTTTGATACTCCATTATTCTATTATATTTTGCACAATTTTTGAAAATTTGACGAAAATTACTCACCACGAAATTTATTACAAAAGACTATTTGATAAATATAAAAATACTGCAAAAATACAAACGATACCTGCTCGTCACTTCAAATTTACTCCAAATTTTACTCTCCTCTATTTCTATTTTCTTCTTTGTTTTTCTATTATTTTTTCTCGCCGTTTTCGCCTTCTTGTATTTCTCGATGCTTTTAACATTCGCGAAAAGGTGTTCATTACCGACTACTGCAACGACGAAACTTAATAAGCAATCGCGACTACTGTGCACGTATATTCGAGCGTAAATTGATTACGCTCGTTCGATTCTGCTTTGAAGCTTTGTGCATCGGACGCCGGCTGTCGTCGACGTTGTGTTTGACCCTGCCAGTCTGGAGAAATCAATTTGCAATCGACAACTTTTGCATAACTGCGGCAGGTGAAAATTTCATTAAACTTTATAAAATGCTCGGTTTACGATCATCCAGTGCCGCGATTGGCGCGCGTATTTTTCCCGACGCGATTGCCGATAAAATACGCGGGAAATTGTGCGATTCTTAATGCCGCAAGTTACATTTCATCGTACATGCCGCGAGTAGCTTGTCCACGATTAACTACTTGGCCGAGAAAAATTAGAAACGCGCATTAATCTCGTCGATCTAGTCATTCTCGTTCTTACTATGCCTCGCGGCACAATGTCGATCATTACGGTCGATTGAAAGGCTATTCTTGGCGAGTTAGATCATTATGCATGCAGCTACTTTCCGCCGTGTCATTCGCAACTCAATTCATACAAATTTCACCTTCGCGATATTGTTACGCAAATGAAATAAAATCGATCTCCAAGATTGGCGTTCGTCGATGCGCAGAAAGACGAATTCTCGATTGGTTTCCCTGGGTAATTTCTGTTTTTGAAAATTCCACGGGGGAATTTATTTTATTTATCAAGTGGAATTATCCGCGAATTAACCCTTTGCGGTCGCATTAAGCTTACGCGTAAATGTCATGGCTGATCGGAATTAATTTTCGTTGAAACGAACAGCGGATACATGATTATTATGCAAGATATTACGAAGGAAAAACGAAATTTATTGATTCTTTTTAAACTTTAGATATATGCGACGCAATAGTATGATCTAATTACATGTAAAAATTATATTTCACAGTTCTCCATCGTGTGGTATTTTCCTCTAGTTTCGGCGTCTTCCGCCCTTAATTTTTCTGTTTGAACATACAGGACAATCATTACTCTATACATCTTTACAGCGCTGCAACATGTTGGTGCATAATTATTGCGCATTTTAGAGTATTAGTTTTAAAATATTTCACGAGGCGAAATTGCCTTGATTACAGTTGAACACAATTTGTAAAATATTATTTCGCATTCTACGTATCTGCGAAGCTTGTCGACTTAATACAATATAAGATCAATATCTTTGTTGTAGTGGCTGAGTGGTAGACATACGATCGCAAAGTTTAATCATTTCTAGTTACTTTAACACTGTTTTTATGCAGAATGGCATTTTACGCGTGCAACAACAAAGTGTACCAGGTCGCAGCAAGAAAAATGATTACCTCCGTTTCATTTGTCTAACTGCAAACGGAAAAAAGACACGACTCATACCAATTGCATAAGTCATCCCGGATCACGTACAAATACGCCCGCGTGCGTGTGAATTATACAAAATTCTATTCAATCTGTACACTTCGTAAATATAAATTTACACATAAATCCTGCATGCAAATCTTCTGGCGTTGTGTAAATTTCTCTCGATCGCAATCAAAAGCAGATGTTACGTAAGAACGATTGCACGCAAAATGTGCAAAATGTTAAAAGTGTGCACGCTTGTTGCGATATTTAGTACCGGAAGGAAATTCTTTTCTTTTGCTCTCGGACTGCTACGTCGTGTTCGTAAAAATTTGAAAAATTTTCAATCCACGAAAATCTCTATACACACTTAGCATTTGTTAAAGGCACGAGCAATGTCGTTTTTCTGATACTGTGTCAAATTTTATTTCATTTAAGAGCTGATACAGTTTTGATCTATGATATAATTTGACAGCAAGCTAAATGTCCATGTACCACTGGAATATAGGTTATGTTATAACATGAACTAGAATATAGGTTATATTGCAACATAATACGAACTAGAATATAGGTTATGTTATAACATGAACTAGAATACAGGTTATATTGCAACATAACACGAACTAGAATATAG
>WIUT01006029.1:0-13964 GCA_010645135.1 Tetragonula clypearis
AAAAAAAAAAAAAAAAAAAAAAAAAAATGTAGAGTTAGAATTTTGTAACATTTTGTATAAATCAAATTCTAAATCAAAAATGATTTTTGTAAAAAAAAAAAGCGAACAAAAAAACAAGTGAATTTTAAAAAGTTTCGTAATTTTTAGTCGCAATTTCTGCGATCCGATGTTACTTCACTAACGCTATAAGTTTTTTAACACAAATAATTTGTCGTACTATTTTAAAGTAATACCTTGCAGAAAGTTAAAACGAATACGCGGATAGTAATAATATAATTAGAGATCGAATAATAATTCATATTTACATTAATGTTGTAAATAACTTGATATTTTCTTTTTCATACTTAGCAGATTCACACATCAAATAACGCATTTAATTACACACGAATTATTATTACATTTCAAGAGCAATTTCCTCCTCGCATTTATACAAACAATTATCTGTTTTTTTTTTCTTCGTTTTTCAAAAAAAAGTAAAAACAAACTTTGCACCATCAGGAAATATACAATTCGCTGTGAAAACTATTTTTTCATCAAGATGTGATTTTAACTTGAATTCGTTAGTTGTAGTTCGGTGACTTCGCAAATATTAGACTAACTGTAAATCAAAGTCAACAGTGGGTGACGTGTCCTGTAAATATTTTTTTACGTAAAATCATAGTGCAGAACATAAGATCTATTTACATTAAAATTTTTATCTACTGATATATATATATATATCCCAGAGGAATTTATAGAACTCTTATTACTTATTCATAATGGGTATATGGTTCAGTAAGGAAACAAATATCAAGCGAGTTGCCTCTAAACACTTCAAGTTAAGATAGCATTAACGTTCTTTAAACGACGAAAGGTACAAGAGGATTTATCCTGCGAAGTGTTTCCAACACTTTCATTAATTTACAGAATGACATTTGCGTTGAACCAAATATCAATAAGAAAAGAAATGAAAGAAATTTGTATGTGGTGGTTGCACATATGCGAGTGTGTATATATAAGTAAATATATACATATACTACAAATTTTACTGTAAGATGTAGCTATTATGTAAAATGTTTGGGGATAAAATACAGTGACATATTTTGGCAACTGTTTCGCTTATTTCCAAACTAACGGTAGTAAGATATATATTTCACATATAGTACAACAACCTTCAGGAGTATGTACAAACGGCTTCGATAAGAGATAATATACGTACTCGTTTATTTCAAGGATTGTACCAGTCAAGAAACAACAGAGAAAATGACATGACTAGAAGGAAAAAAAGGATCCACACTCGCAGTCCGGCGTTCCTTTGAATCGCTTGCCTAATCTGTTCGTTTGCTTCCTTCACGTTCTCCGTTGATCCAACGACGGTCGTCATTAAACGGTCCAAGTCCTTATCCTGATCCAATACCTTTTCCGTGAATATCTCTTGAAGTTCAGCTATGTGCACAACTTTGCTTTCTATTTGTTTCACTTCTTCCGTCAATGTGTTAAGTTCGTTGTACAGTTGCTCATTTTCTGCCTCAAACACTTGTACATCCTCCGGCGATATCTCTTCCTCGTACATCAGTGCATTCACATCGCCGTTTATTTCCTGTATTTTCATCGGGCTGGATTCAACGGAATCAGTTTTACCTTCTCTGTCTTCGTTGTCCTCGTTTGTGCTCGAGTTGAGTTTCCTTACTTCGGACAATGGTTTAACTGGTTTCGTGTCCAATTCCAATTTGGCAATCTTTCTTATCTCTATCGCTCTTTTCACTCGTATGGCTTTCTGTTCCGAGTAGATCTTGCACACGTTTTTCAGGTAATCCTCGATCAGCAACAACATGATTTCCCTGTGCTCTAAGTTTTGCGGGGAAACTTCGGAGCCTGCTATCTCTCTTCTTAGTTCCTTGATCAATTGGGAGCAAGTGCTCATTATTTTCTGCGCGCCGACGTCGATTCTGTCGCGATCCGCGTCTGTCATGCTTGGCACGTTTGACAAATAGTTGGAGAAGTTCAGGTACGCTTTACGGTTCTCCAACAGAAACTCACGTAGCTTTGAGATCTGTGCAACAACACCTTGGGCTTGCACGAAAAAGGCACTTTTACTCTTTGTCCTCTTTTGGTTCCACGTACCAATTCCGTCGGTAATTCCCAGAGCTTTGTTACGAAGGCTAACCGTCTTCACACTTGCTTTAAATAACGTGCTGATATCCATCTTTGTGAGTTGTTGATTTCGTTAACAGCAAGTCACGTCTCGTCCAACGCATCGAAAAGTCAAAATTTAAAATAAAATTTCTGTGTTGCGAAGAAATTGTTGTACATACGTGTTGCACGCGCATATATATATATATATATACATATATATGGTACTTTGGCATATACCGCTTTTAAAAATTCTTTTACCTCACTACATCCCCCGGTTGGTAAACTGTCCTCCAACGGTTAACCTAAAAATAAAAGAGAAAACAAGTTTTCAAAAACACGCTTGAATTATGTCGCTCCAAACGTTCGAATTTTCAAAACGTTACCGTTAACGGAGTAAATAACTGAACGCGTGCAAACACGCGGTACAATGTACAACAAATCGTAATTATTGTCGAGTCTAATACCGAAACTAATGCGAAACGTGTCGTGGCAAACGTCACTCTTGGAAAGATAATTTGCATTTCGTTTTGAAATGCAACCAATTCACGTAGACCGCGATCAACGCACGAAACGTACTCACGTACATTTTACTTTACAAATTTTTTTTTCTACGACGTTTAACGGCGCACATTCTACGGAATACCGTTGAAGCGTTGTTTCACGCGATAAACAAGGATACAGTGTTCGACCCGTGACGCGCAAAACTCTATTTCAAACGCTCGAGAATGAAATTCGTCGAACAGTTTCGAGAAACTGATCAGCGTAAAAACTTCGAATAAGAGGAAGAAGAAGAAAAAAGAACGAAGAAAGAAATACGTAAAATCGCGAGCCTCGTTCCGGCGACGTATTGGCGACGCGGTCGGTATTGCAGTGCGCGGTTTTTGAAAACCGGAACACGTAGGCCGAGTGAAACACTATTATCGAAATGACAAGATGGCACGTCAGCAGCAGGCGGACGTCGACGAACTGTTCGACGTAAAGAATCACTTCTACATCGGCAACTACCAGCAATGTATCAACGAGGCGCAGAAAATCAAGGTTCGTTCGTTCGATGTGAGCTATTTCCCCGAGCGTTATTCTCGCCTCGTCTCTTCTTCGTCGAGACCATTTCCCTCCCTCCCTCTCCCCGCCCCTCTGATATCTGGTTAACCTGCATTATTTTCTCCGCTCTGTTCTCGTTCACTTGATTCGATTTCGTGTCATTTTCGTTCAATCACGTGGAACGTTGATTGACGATCGTTTCCCTTATCGTTTTTCTTTACAGTCGTCGTCGCCAGAGGTGATGATGGAGCGGGACGTGTTTCTGTATCGCGCGTACATAGCGCAGCGAAAGTTCCGCGTCGTGCTAGACGAGATCAACAACTCCTCGCCACCTGACCTGCAGCCGTTGAAGATGCTCGCCGACTACTTCGCGAATCCAGCACGCCGGGAGACGATCGTCGCCGAGCTGCAACAGGCGGCGAGCCGCGCTAACTACGACAACCACAATTTCCTGATCGTCGCCGCGACCATCTACTATCACGAGAAGAACCTCGAGGCAGCGCTCAGGATACTTCGCAACGTCGATCACTTGGAGTGTCTGGCATTGACGCTGCAGATTTACTTGAAGATGGACCGGCTGGACCTGGCGAAGAAGGAGTTGCTCACCATGCAGGAGAAAGACGACGACGCCACGTTGACGCAGCTGGCGCAAGCATGGCTGAACATAAGCAGCGGAGGGGACAAACTGCAAGATGCTTACTACATATTTCAAGTAAGACTGTCGATTGTACGACTGTTTGAAACGTTGCTTAAGTATTCCTGGAACTCCGTGAAGCAGTCTGTATCTCGCAATATGTACTCTGATCGCAGGACATGATAGACAAACATTCCAGCACGAGCATGCTGTTGAACGGGCAGGCCACCTGCTTCATCGGGCAAGCCAAGTACGAAGAGGCGGAAACAGCGTTGCAAGAATCCCTGGACAAGGATAGCAACAACCCGGACACACTGATCAACATGATTGTACTTTCACAGCATATGGGAAAGCCGCCCGAGGTTGCCAATCGTTACTTGAGCCAGCTGAAGGATTCGCACTTGGAGCATCCGTTTGTTAAGGAATATTTGCAGAAAGAGATAGAATTCCAGAGGCTCAGGAAGCAGTATTCGTCGTCAGCCTAAATCGTTGAACCGGGTTGTAGCCATCTGCGAACTAAGATCCAGAGTACGGGAGTGTCGAAGATGATGTAATACGATACAAATTCTAGATGCAATGAGATTAGAGTGCCGCCGCAGGGTGTAAAACGCACTTCTACGTGAACCTCGAGTTCTCGATTCTTCTGTAGGGGAAGCATTTTGTTTCTTTCTTTTTCGTGAAACTTTCAGTTCAGTGATTTTATACAAAGCGTTTCACCTTTTGCATGAAACTTTTTACGATAATTGGCGAATAAAAGTGATAGAGAAGTAAAACTATTTACAATTTTTACATATATATAATTAAAAAGATATATATATATATATATATATATATATATAAATATAAAGGATAATTAGATATCCACTCTTCATCTCTACTCTCTCAATAAAATATTTATAATAAGAATCAACAATATGGCTGCCATTTTATATTACAGTTACAAAAAAGTATCAGACAAAACTCCATTTGCATGCATTTCGACATACATTGAATGGATATGTATGTACTAGTTAATAAAAAAGTTTCATCTCATGTTATTACGATATGATAACTTGTTCTATATATGCTGACGAAAAGCATGAAATATACATTCAACTAAATGAATTAATCACTTTTCCTTCAATCGTAAATAGATTAGGAATCTGTTTGGACAAGTTGATATACTTCTGAATATGTTGTAACTCGATACATTTTTATTGGGTATTTTATTTTGAACATTTTATGTACAAGGTGTCCCGTAATCGGCGATACAAATTCCATGTGAAAAGAAACGAGTCGAAAGAAAGAAAAATAAAATCTTTTTATTAAAGCTTTCGTTTCCGTGAAAGAGTCGAATTTGTAAATTTTTTAAGCACGTTTGAACTGAGTCAATCTATGAATATTTTCCAGTTGATTCACACGCAAATCCTTAAATATCTCAATGTTACGTATGAATAAACGGACTTGTGCTATTTTGAAAAATACGGCTGAAAAGGTGAATGCTAGAGCGAGAACTGTACGGAAGCAGGATCTCATCTATAGCAGATATATATGATATATCTATATCATACTTCACATTAACATGCCGCCTTTGATCAAAAATATAAAAAACAGAAAGAAAATACGAAATTTACATCTTAATTTACATTGCTCAATGGGACGCGTTTCCTCACAGGAATGACCTACTCAGTTGCGATCAAAACGCGCGAGATATAACCTCTGTACCCCGTTCGAGTTATCATACGTGTACGATAATTCAATACTTCGTCCGGCAATTATTTCTCATTGCTCGTTTGGTAAATCACGATCTCCCGCGGCGCCATCTGACGGCGTGTTTCGCAGGTATCTAGTGTCAAGTCGAAAGACAGGAAAGAGAGAGAGAGAGAGAGAAAAACAGACATTTACCACACACGGAGGAATTCGAAAATTCAAACGGGCAAGTTTAGTCGATAGGAATGCGTTAAAAGCGTCGAAAGCCTGGTGCAGCCTCCGGAGAATCGTGATCGTCGTAGGGAAACGCGCGTGTCTTGCTGCTTGAATATTGGTGTGTCGTTCGGTAGTGATTTCGGCGGGAGATACGATCATCGCGTGATCAAGGCCGCTCTTTGAGAAGTCGTCCTTGTCGTATTCCGTTTCACGAGAGGGAAACAGCCTCGGGACGAGACGAACAGATCGTGTACCTCCTTGGAGGAGCAACACGGTGAATCGAGAACTAGATCCTTAGAACATGACCACAGAGTACAGGTATATCGCGCGTTTGTTTATTCATTATCGGTGATCGCCGTTACTACTGATCTGCAAATTATATTTCGTCCCATCGTGCTCGTCGGTTTTCCAGTTCCTGGTGATTATTCTCTCACTTTCTTCCCAGCTAACCGTTCTGTTCCCCTGTGTTATTTACAACGACAGGTGAGTTGTTTTTTTTTTCCCCCCCCCGTACGATTCACGTCGAGCCGTATGATTAGTCATATCGGATACTAAACACGCACGGTGTGCGATTGTTGCAACGCGTTTGAAATAATTCCTCCGATTATACACGGCCAGCCAGCACGTCGATAAGCCTAACCTATAAATCTAGAAAATTCTTACCCAGCGAAACTACTATTTATTGGTTTCGATCGGTTAATCGAGATTTTGTAATTCTAGTGAAGATTTGCTCCGTCGTGAACGAGAGGATGTCTTTTTTGATGCGTTTTATTTTTTTCTTTTTCAGGCGTGCATCGTGCAAAGCGTAAAACCCACACACACACAGGCCTTTGCTAAAAGTTTGAAAAAGTAGAAGCGATTGATATATATATATATATAAACGTTGCAAACAACGACCGAGCAAGAGTGTTTTACCTGTCGTTGGGATTGAACGACACTAAACCAGAGACACCGATAACAGAGAAATTGTGAATAACTTGATGGGGATTTTTGTGGAGCTCGTTTCGAGGAACGAGATGCATTGAAATATAAGATACATGGTTCATATTTGAAGTTTCATGTTACTCGTTCGACTATTGATCAGAATACAGTTAATGCTTCGTATCGATTCAACTTGTTTCTTCACAAATTACATTCAACCCTGTTTCCTACGAACGTTTAATCGATAGAGTATTACACGTCCAATGAGAAAACACGCAACAGGGGAAATGTTCAAATTTCGTTAGTGACGAACGTGTAGTATATGCCTTTTGTTTGTAAATTTTCTCTTCATGAATTTATACCTGTCGCCAGTCTATGTAATTAGTAGTACCTTTACTTTGCTCAGTGCGCTCTGTGCTGTAATAATTGCCCTATTAAGGGATATAAAAGCTCTCTAGCAGATTTAAGCATTCTTTTGTAGCATTTTTATATATTTATTTTGACTATGTATCATACTATATATCCGCCGCAAATAATGGTCCAGATAATGGGTGGCCAACAGGCAAATGGACAGTGTCCATCGGTTCAACCGCACGCAATGCACATTCACGGTGCAAGCGCATTTCATCAGGCAGAATACGCAAAGTATCATCCGGATGCTTGTTCTCAGAATAGACATATGATTCAAGTATGTTGTTCAGTTTGTTACAGTCGAATTGTCACTTCTAATTGTTTGTGTGGATCAATCGATGGATTGTGTACAAGCGGTATTCTTGCAGACAGGATCTTATCCGTTGGAGTTATTGATGGGGGTTGAGATACCATCCTTGCGACATGTAGAGTACATGCAGTCGAGTAACAACAGCCAACGTGGACACTGGCAGAGGCACGTAAATACGTCGAACAACGCACCTCTCATACACTCTCCGCATCTAACATTCAGACCAAACAACAACGGTTTGGCAAGCAAAAAGTCAAATTGGTACCAGAAATTGAACAAGAGAACTTCGTTCCGCGAATCCTACGTAAATAACGAGAAGTACGGCAGCGATAGCGGTTTCAGTTCTCGGTCTCCCACGCCGAACAAGCATCACGCTGACAGCAGTCGAACAGAGAGCTCGGACGAACGAGATTCTGTAATCTCGTTGGTGGAGCAGAATATGAAGTGAGTATTATCAATTAAATAGATAATGCTAGAGCGCCATTTGATTTTGGCAGTGTGACTTTTTTTTTGTAATCTCGTGGGGGCTGACAGAGTGTTGCGTTGCAGAAAATCACACAGGATACACGCGAGTAATGTCGCGAACAACCGAGTAATGCAGTATGGTATAATTTCAAATAATTCTATGCATCAGTATTATCAGAATCAAAGATCTGTTAATTGTTACCCCACTACCGTGTCAACGTCTAGGAATCAAGTACAAACTTATCAGAACAAAAGAAGGTATCATTCAGGTACGTTTACATTGTACAGCGACAGTCAAAACGGCCTGTTCGTTCGACCTTAGAAACAAATTGCAATTCCAGGCAGAAACAGTCCACCACCTCAAAGATTACCTAGGAACAAAAGATACGTGGGATTCTTGTCACCCAATTATCATATATTTCCCAGATACGGCATTGCCCCGGATCGCTTTCTAGCCAGGTCACATTTAGTCGAAGTGACTCGTTCACCGGACAATCTGTTCAGTGGATCAATTTGGGACAGACTTTCAAAAGACGTTTGGTCGAAGTTCATGTTGAATCAACAGACTGAGACTGTCTACAGGAACAAGATGATGCTTTGGAGATATCTTTATGTTTACATCAAAGTAACCTATAATCATTTCACGTGGATGTCGTGCTCTGTGTACGTATGAAACAAACGTTCAAGTTACAACGTTCATTTGCAGACTGCGTTCCCAAAGTACGGATTGTTCTTGGTTGGCTCAACGATGAACGGTTTTGGGTCAGATAATAGCGACGTTGACATGTGCCTTTTAGTGAGGCATACAGAAATGGATCAAAGGAACGAAGCCATTGGGCACTTGGAGCAAATATTGAAATGCCTTAAGAGATGCGGTGTGTTAATTGATATATTAATTTTCGCACGACTAAAAGTGCCTTGACCTTGTGTCAATTCGAATTAACGAGATCACGTTTTTATGCAAACAGATTTTATAGAACAGTTAGAGCTTATACAAGCAAAGGTACCGATTCTAAAATTTTACGATTCGATACAAAATTTAGAGGTTGATTTAAATTGTAACAACGCTGTCGGCATTCGAAATACTCACCTTCTCTATTGTTACTCTCGAAGTAAGGCAACTGTGATATAATAAACAAAAAAATACAAAACAAACGAAATATGTATGACGTTCTAGTTTCTGGAAGTATTTTCTCAAATATTTTGCAGTTGATTGGAGAGTAAGACCGCTGGTACTTGTAGTTAAACTTTGGGCACAATCTCAGAATATCAATGATGCGAAAAACATGACAATATCCAGTTATTCCTTAGTTCTTATGGTTATTCATTTTTTGCAGTGTATGTATTCCATTCCCATTTAATTTTATTAATCCATGTTTACATGTTTCTTTCTCCTTTTCTGTTCCTCCTTTTAGGCGGCGTCGATCCACCAGTTTTGCCATGTTTGCATTCGCTTTACGATGGTAAATTCACACCACATACGGACATTCATTGCATAGACATTCAAGAAGAATTAGACATTCCAGCATCTGTACTTCGGCCTAAGAATCGACAATCGTTAGGGGAACTGTTCGTGGAGTTTTTTCGTTACTACGTCATGTTCGAGTAAGTACAAAGAGGGAAGGAAATTTCGTCTCACTACGATCGTATCTCGACGAAAAAGGCTCGATACTAAATAAAGTTTAATCAGTTTCAATCAATATGCGATATCAGTCCGGCTGGCAGACAAAATACCCATAGAAGAGTGTCGAAGGGCACGATCTTACAAGAACGACCCTCATCAGTGGAAATATTTGTGCATCGAAGGTAAGGTATACTTGCTTGAATTTCAATGTACTCTGCCCTCGTTGAGTGATTTATGCCTTTGCAGAACCATTCGATCTAACCAACACCGCTAGGTCAGTTTACGATCCGGATGTTTTCGCAAGGATCAAACACGTGTTCGATTGCACGTACCAGAATTTGAAAGAGCATCACGATCTGGCCAGGATATTCGTCAAGGTGGATTCGTCTTCACCCTACATCGTGACGTAATCACGTTTTTCGCGCAAGCTGGTGCAGAAATACTCACACTATCTAGTATAGCTTGGGAACATTTGGAAAGCGGTTTATACACGTATATATATATATTTTTTTTGTTTTGCAATTGGCCTCTCTCGGTGCAATTCGAGGCTGCAATTCGACTGATATACTACTTAAGATAAAACACGGTACAACGAGGTAATTTTTTTTTACGCTTACCTCCTCGGAGCTAACACGTGCTCGTGTCTTGTGATAATAGCCTGCGCTTTCGCGCATAGGCTCGTCTTGTTGCGTTTGTATACTCGAGTTTTTTCTCCCGTCCCCCGTCTTGTTTCGTTTCTGTTTTATTTGCCCTTTATAAACATCTGCTCGCAGAAATGGCGCGAGTTCACGCGCGTACCGCGAAAAGAAAAAAAGAAAGAAAAAGAAAGAAAAAGATCGGCGTGAGTTTCCTTTGAATACTTAGAATTTACGCCAAATCGAGTCGAATGATTTAATGGTAACAAATTGTATATGAATGAAACGTTTCTTTTTGTACGAAAGTATTATTTGCCGTTGTATATTTGGAAGTTTTTTTTCGAAACGCATCTCGATTCGTAGGCTTTCGTAAAGTTCCTTTTTTTTCTTTTTCTCCAAATTTTTAATGAATACAGAAATACGGTGCCTTATATTTACACAGGCTGCTATAATTTACTTGATATGATAGCCAGCCTGCTTGAGAGCGATGATACCAAAGTTCTAGTTGTTCTTGAAAGTTGCTTGTACAAGAATCGATATAGGTTCAATGCAACGTAATGAAAAGGAAAGAAAAAAAAAAAAACGAAAAAAAAGAAACAAAAACAAAAAAAAAAAATTAGAAAAAAAGTGGGAAAAAATGTATATTTAAAATTGAAAGAATGACATGTCATTGAATTTTCTTTAGACTTAAAAAATATTTATATACAAATTAGAAAGTACTTACCCATTTATTCGCTTAATAAACTAAAGAGAACTTCAAATTTACACTTCAAGCAGTTACATTTGAAAAAAAGAATATCTCCTCGAGATAGCGAAAAAAAAAAAAGTTAAAAAATAAAAAAGACAAAAAATTGTTGTTCGAGAAAAAACAAAAAAAACAAAAATTTAAAAAAAAAAGCGTTAAGAGATTGAGGAGAAGATGTTCTCGTTCAAATCAATTATTATCGTCAAGAACGTGAAAGAAGAAACTTAGTTAAAAGTCAATTAAATCTTACTGATATAGTAATGATTAAATTTCGATGAGTTTATATTATCACGTGCCAAACAAACGAATTATTTCTTTACTTCGTAATTCAAGTAAGTTCAAACATTTTGCTCGAGCAATAGTTCACGTAAACAATGAATAATTATACGCTTGAAAGATCCGCAAGTAGACTGAACGATACTAATTCAACGCTGTATGTCAAATCTACCATAGTTTTTCCTTTTTTCTAGTTACATACATTCGACAATCAAAGTTCCTATTCTCAATAGAAAAGAAAGAAATTCCTTCGATTCCAGTTCTAGTCTCATTTCGATTAGTCTTTCGTGCGAGAAAAATACATGAAATAACATATTTAAAATATCATATAATGAAAAAAAAACATAAGGCTGTGTTAACTGTATGAGATTTGTAAAATACTATGTACAATGTTTAGGCCTACGCGTACAATTAATAGCATCATTGTAAATTAAGTGCGAGAAACAAAGAAGGTTCGTTAAAGAAGAAAGATCATTATTTCTGCGTTAAATTTTCCGTTTTCTTTTGTACCATGCAAAACGATTCAATCAAATTTTTCAATCGATCAGTGCGAACGTCGTTTTATTTTCTTCGCAGGCCTAATATATATTTTCTGATTATTTACTTATTTTTGTAACCGATGAAAGCTAGATAGTATTAAATGCCTTGCTCTCCGCTGCCTGTAATAGGAATTCATAATTCTCTCAATTCTACGCACACGTTATATACACAAAATTTTAGGATAATAGTGCCAAACTTTTGTAATTTTGATTTATGATTTGTTGTTAAATAAAGACTATTTATATAACGAGAACGTTGGCCGAGTAATCATTATTAGTTTTTATTAGTCGCAAAGTGGCGAGGGGAAAAAATATGCGAGACGGAAAGACCTTTTTTTCTCAAATTAAATTTATTCACTTTTTCTTAAGGTTCTCTCACAATAAATTTCCATACTATATTCTGCAGTTAGCGGTGCGCTGTTGGTCGGAAAGAAGAAAAGAAAACAATTTTGCGTCGTGTAGTATGCTGTCTTCTTTCTTTTCTCTCATCTTACAAATTTGTTTATGCGAGTTAATTGTCAAATTTGTTACCGCGAGAAGCTAGTATAGACAGAAAATAGGGGGGGGGGGGGGAAGAGGAGGAGGGAGCAGAAGGGGGAAAAAAAAAAAAAAAAAAAAAAAAAAAAAAAAAAGATATGAATTAAAAGAATCAGCAGATAGAACGATACTTTAGTCAGTGGTTCACATATCTTACAGAACGAATAAAATACTTCGAACGCCGATAGATAACAATGTGTATCTATATCCTTATACATTAAGAGTCGTTCAAAATTCAAATGATCTCTTGTTGCCCTCTTTTTTCCATTTTTTTTTTTTCTTTTTTCAAACTGCTTCGTTCGTATCTAACGCGTTGAAGGATTGTAAAGTTAACACCTCTTCCTCCCTCTTCTTTTAGAAAACACCATCTCGATTGTTTCGAAAGCGTATTCACGAGATCAGTTATCTTTTTCTCGTTTGGTCGTTCATCTGCAAGTTCTATAAAAAAAAAGAAAGAAAAAAGAAGAAAAAAAACAAGTAACGGTTTGGTTCTTTTTTTTTTTTTTTTTTTTTGTTTTTTGTTTTCATTCTTGCGTGCTCTGTCGACCCTTGCGGTAAATAAAAAAAAAAATATATATATATATATAGACATATATATATCGATCTAAGCAGAAAAGATAGAAACTAATTAACATGATCAGAAATTAATAGGAAATCCGTTATCGGTCAGCGTGATAATGTCGGTCATCACGCCAAGCTTGCGAGAAAGAATTTCGCCTTTGCGACGATACTCAAGTGACGGCCTCACATACTGTTTGACGACAAAATTCAATCGGTAACGTCTTCGTTTGACTCTCATGATAACGATGGTCTCTGCCGGTCCAAAGCAAGCCAATGATAACGTGTACCGTCATCGTCGACTCGGTTACTGACGTTACCACGTGTTCACGCGTTGCAAGAATCGTTCTTTCTTTTCCTTCTCTCTCTCTCTCTCTCTCTTTTTGTTATCTGTAATCACAGTTGTTACATAGGAAGTGATCGAAAGAGGTCTGTGTGGACATGGTTTTTCCACGGTTCTGTAAAATTTCTGTGAAGGGCATGGTTCCTCCCTTTCTTCATTTTTCTCGGCAGTGTCCATTACAAAAAATGTTGAAAAAAAAAAAAAAAAGATGCGAAGTGTTTGTATTAAAACCAATGACGCAGCCCGAAATTCTCTTCTCTTTCGTTTTTCACTCTCTCGATGGTGAATCATTTCCCCTTCACTCTCTCTCGTTTGATTCGACGTTTAAAGATTCATTTAGTGGTACGCTTCTTTTCTTTTCTTTTCTTTTTTTTTTTTTAATTAATACATTGGCACACTTGTCGAATTTGATCAAATCATGAAAGCATTGCACGTGTATCCATCGTAATCTTTCTTTTTCTTCCTCTCTCTCTCTCTCTCACTCTTCTTTTCTTTCCTTCATTATCGTTGAATCTCTTCTTTTTTTGTGTGTGTGTTTTTGGTGTTTCGATGTTTCTTTCTTCTTATTTGTTTTACTTTGCTGTGTATATAATTCTATCGTCACTCGATTCCCGCGATAAAACGGTACGTTCACGGTAAGCGCGTGTCACGGTGATGGTGATCTGTTAATCTCAGTGATAATGTCGTCTCACAGTCCTTTCTGTTCCTTTCTTTCGCTCCTCCCTGTGTTTTTGGGGGTATCTTCTTTTTTTCTAATCCTTTTTCTAAAATTTTTCTTCTTCTTATTGACTTGTACTTGTTACGCCCGGTGTGGTTTTTTTTTTTTTTTCAAAAATTCTTTTTTTTTTTTTTTTTTTTTTTTTTTTTGTTTTTACGTTTTCTCTTCCTTTCTTTCCTTTTTCTTA
>WIUT01006030.1:0-13963 GCA_010645135.1 Tetragonula clypearis
CCAGCGCCGAAATCAGCGTTTCAAAAGTCTCGAGAATTTCGAAAAAAAAAAGAAAAAAAAAAGCAAAAACGCGATATACACACACAATGCGCACAAATTTTTTCATAAAGCAACTTCTTCTAAAATGAAACTTATAAAGTTTAGAGAAGCATTCTTGGAGAAGAGATTCAACCATGTTCAAAAAAAATTAGATTGCAAGAGTTTCATTATTTACAGAGTGTCCTAATCTGTCGAGAGAAGATTGTTTTAAAAATTATCACAAATAAAATATTCTTTTGATTTCGAATAAACTTTGTATCATTATATTTTCTGCTCGTTTATTAATAAATTTTCTGTTGACGTAAGCCAATAATAATTTTTTGTTCTCTTCCATGAGGCTATCTATTCATATTTACACTGATAGACTACGAGTTTCATCGATAGCTGCAAGAATATGGCGAGTAAACAAACTACGAGATAACTCAGTAGTTGACAGTCAACGTGTTAATTATAAGAAACTATATTATACTTGTAAGACTCATTTAATTATAAGAAAAGCGCTTGCCTATATACTTATTCGCATTCCCAGAAAATCGTTCGAAAGAAACGATTTGAACAAAATCTCTCAACAAAACGCAGCCGTGTTTACGTTTTTCGCCTAGACGCGTGTTACACCTGTTTTGTTAATTCAACGTTAATTACGTTAGTAACGTTATTAGCCAGGAAATTTCGCGAAGATTTCGCGACTTAAACCGCGTACGACGATTAAGCTCGCGCGTACTTTTGACGAATTTTTTTTTTTTCTTTCCCAGCGGCCAAGAGCCATCGAGCTCGAGTAATTTAAAGTTCAAGAAGCATCGGCGCGCGGGCAGGGGGGGGGGGACCGGAAGTGCTCATTACGCGACGACGCCGACGTCGAGAAAGCGACTCGAGGCCGCTGAAAGCTGACCACGCTAACGAAAATACACGAGAATAAATTCATTCGATCGAAAGGATGCAAACTCGACCACTTACGATTCATCTTTAACACTAGGTGTTAACCACCAGTCGACATATACCTATTTCTACCAAAAACATTTCCCCGAAACCAGAAGAAACAGGAAACATTAGATTTCCGATTGTATGTCTTATGATGTAAGTATAGAAATTAATGAAAATATTCTCATAAAATGCGGCAAGAATTACCTTTGAAGAAACAATTAACGAAAAAATTTTCTCAGACGGGTCGAAATGCCCCGTGATAAACCTAGTGTTAATCGAAAGCCGATTCTTATCCCTGAAGAGGAAATTTCTCGAAAGTGTTTCTTTCAGTTTGGCACAGGTCTTTGTTTCGCTTGTCGAAGAGTTTCGAAAAAGTGTCGAATGCATGTATTTAATTGGATCACGCGGTCGGTCGTTGAAATGTTTCTGCACGGTTTTTAAAAATTTCCATGATGAAAAATATCGCCCGCGAAAGTTACGATTTTAAACAGAGATTAACAACAGATATATATATATATATATTTCGCGTGATAAAGCTCGGCGAAACAGTCCGTATATAAAAATTCGAGCACACGTTTCGTCCATTATTCCGTGACTGATTGCCTTTTCGTTACAGATGGATTCAAACGCGTCGTATAATATTTAATCGAGTCGAGAGAAACAGAGAGAGAGAGAGAGAGAACTGCTGAAAGAAAGTTCTTTAACGTCGAGAGTTTGATAGAAAAAAAAAAAAGAAAAAAAGATTGGACGAATAAGTATCACAAGTAGAAACTTCGTGAAACATCCTTTCGTTAGAAATAAATTTCAACGCGGTAAATATAAATGTATCGGCAAGAAGCTACCGGGTGAATATTTAATTGATATTTGCAAATCGGGCAACTCCGGGGGTATACAAGTGTCGTTTATTATGTGAATATTTAACTGTACGATAAACTCAAGTCGAATATAATTCCGAATAATATAAAACGTTAATTTACGTTCTAAATTGGTCGAAGAGGCAAGCGAGATATGTGGATTTCCTTCATCCACGGTGATAAATATATTCTCGAGACTAGTAAAAAGAGATTTTATCCTTAGATCCACTACACTTTCCAATTAATTCGACTAATCTGAGCGACAAACGTCAAAGTTTTTCAATCGTCACAGAGCGATATGGCTGTCGTCTTAGACAGAACGAAACAGCGAGGCTCCGAAGAAGCTTTATTAACACTTTATCCGTCCGCATGACGAAAATTCGTCATTTGTACATTGCAGTAAATAATTGATTGTCGTTCTATTAAATCCGAATTAAATTAAAACGTAATTTTTACCAAACGGAGATAATTCTACGAGAAAACTGATTTCAGCTTCAGTTGCGTCGTACAGGGGTGCAAACGCAAAAAAAAAAAAAAGAAAAATTAATTCAAAAACGTATTAGTCGGTGTACTGCGTATAGAAGAAGTTTATTCAAAGTTTAAGCACTGGGGTGTTAATTACTGATTAATTATTGATAAAATTGAAGTTTCGAAAATAATTTACTTTGTCTAATGAAGTAATGAGTATATTTTCAGTAATTCATTTCAACATTTTTGTGGATTTAATTTTTATTCAACTTCAGAAGGAAAAAAAAAATCAAAAATAAAAGTGTATATATAAATACAAATTTTATTTCATTTCCCAAAATTTCACTAAAAAATATATGACTTTTTAAAAGTTAGGTTGTTTTTACATAGAGCATATCGTTTCTACAAATAGTGTCGAAAAATGCCGGTGCAAATAATGCCGGGCGGATATGTGTTAAGTGTAAAAAGAATATTTGCGAAAAATATATACACAAAATACAATGCGTTTGCGAATAATGCGCCGCATGAATGTACATGTATAGTAAAGATTTATGTAAGTTAATTAAACCAGCTACTGTTGTACAAGTAAATGAATTCTGTGTAACTAAATTGTTTCTAAATTAAACTAATCATTTTTTTCTTTTTTTTTTTTGAGAGAGAGAGAGAACACGTAGTTTCTTTTGCCCGTCAATTTGACGGCCGTTCGTAAATCTAAAAGTACTGAAGAATAAAATCAGCATTTTAAAGTATACATCCTACTTTGCACGTCCAGTGACAAAGATTTGAAAATAATGGATTTCTTTTATAACGCAAAAATCAAGATTCCACTTTATCCGTGCGTGAATGTGCAGCTTTCGTTGACAAATATCCAAGAAAATTTATTAACATTTACCTATGGAAAAACACAAAAAATATGTTTAACACGTTTTCTAAATATATTGTTTAAACAAAAGGTTGCCAAAAGGTATGTATCATTGAATGATCTTGTCAATTTACACAAAAGCTGCATCTTCAATCATTTCAGCGGGAGATATTTGACAGAATACGTTCCCCAACTCTGACGGTAGTTTACACACCTTCGACATCGACGATAAAAGTTTCGTTGATAAAATGAACACGGGTCAAATATTTTGCCTGAAAACTACATTTACGACAAATTTGATCGAAATCGGTGATTCACGCTTCACATTCACGTACGTATATTCCCTTATATATATAGTGTTAATCGCTCAGCCACCCCATGCCCGAAATCAAAGGTCAGGGGATACTTTATTAGAAACCTGCGGATTGTAACACGGCCAATGCGAAAAGGCTATTGCCGCTTGGAAACGAGAGAAACGCCCTAAAAACGTCCCTTTCGCTCTGTTCAGCCTCTTCCGATGTATATATATTCGACCATTTCGACCCTTCGTAACCAAGAAAAACCATTTGCCGACGTTTTAACGACGCGACGCGGTTCGAGCGGCGATCTCGCTGATTCCGAAGAGTCGGAAACGTCGACGTCGGGAAAGCCCGGTGCTACTTTGGCCGACCGCATTGGCGGTGTCTCGTGTCTCTCCGTGACGCGAGAATGCAAAGCGGTGGACGACGACGACGACGACGAGCCTCTACGTTGAGTAAAGTTGCGGCGTTTTACGCGCGGTGCGCCGCGCAAAGCCTCTTACGTGCAAGTAAATTGTAAGTCCCTTATAGCCGGCTGGTCAACGGCGTAAGCACTTCGGGTTCGCGAGCTACGCTCGGTAAAAACAGCTCCGGCATGGGACGCGACGTAAGGAGATTAGAGTCGTTATTGCGTGTACCCGTCTCCCCGCGGAAGCGGAGAAAAACGAGTCGTCACGGGTAAAAGTTGAGACTCGCCGCGCGGAAAAGTTGGTGCCCTTCGTTGCCTTTGTTTTCGAAGACGCGGCGAGAACCGCGAAAGTGACAGAAAGCCGCGAAGAGAAAAGAAACTCGGCACCCCGGCAAAAGTATTAAACGGACAGAGTTGCGCGCGACGAAAAGCAAAAAGCAAAAATCGGACGATTCAGTACTTACTTCGACGAGCACGAGGACGGAAATTTGAATTTCCCCTGAATTTCGATCGAAACTGTTACTCCGATGCGTAAATAGAGTGGAAACTATTTTATCTATTCGTATTACTCGGGTATCTACGATGTTATTTATTTTACATTGGCGACGAATGATAAAACAACGAAGTAGTTGTTTCAAATTGGATCTCTTTGTATGAAAATGCTAACAAGTCCAGATTCTCCAGTAGTAAAGCCTTAAACTTTTCATTACGAACGCCAGATACTTTGGACATGTATAATACCACCAGACGAGGTACAAGAATAGACAAAACTCGTAGGATTTCGTGTTCTATGTTTTGAAACAGATCTGGCAACACTGTCCATATTTTTTTGATTTTAATTGTCGTCACTAGTGGTGCTGAGATGCAAAAACTGCATGAATCGGTACGACAGGATGTGACACGGAAATGGTAAGGGAGTTCTAGGAACCCGAATGCACTTTCACCATCGAGACGAGCTTTTTCTATTTATTTATTTATTTTTTTTTTTTTACGTGACAGTGGAATATCTCTGCGATTAGAAATTATTGTAACAAAAGAGATCTTTCTTCTGGCTACAGGTGTAATCGTCAATCTCTTAAAAATTTAAGCCAGAGGTTAGGTTTTAGGTTTTTTTTATGTTAGGTCAGATTTCCCTTTGAAAAATTGAAGTTTGTTCGAGAGGAACATTCTACGGCCTTGAATTAAAATTTTACCAGGAATTAATTCAAAAAAGATTCTATTTCAAAACGGATTGACAAACTCGGGAAATGATTCGATCAATGTGTACACTCGGGGTTCCGTTCAGTGACGACGCTACTGTCGTAACGAAAGTGTTAAATTAACAATATTTTCACCAGTTGTGAAAAAAATACTCTTCCAAAGCTGGCAGGTGATGTGCCGATACGCGTAAATATTTTTCTCAACAAGTTTGTTTAACATTGGATATCATTTTCCTCGGATTCGATATCATTCTAGTGGATATAAATTATAATTCGTTTTATTATTTGTCACGAAAACATAAATTATTCGAGACAGCGGATAAAATTGTAACAACCCTGTTACCTCGTGCTCGAACGTCTCGTGAGATACCCGGGTAATTTTGCTCTACTTGAGTCTCACACACCCGGGCTAAAGGTACTAGCTCCAATTTCAACTATGTCGCGGACGATATTTAACCGAGTACTCGATGGTAATTTTAGCCAAGCCTCTGGGCGAAGCTGGTTCTTCGTACCTGCGTCGTCGATGGCTATTGGACTTTAAACGGTTGAAGAAGGGTTCGCGCACGGCAGATCTGTTTCAAGCGTTCGACAAATGAAATTAACATTGAATGGCTAGCGCGTTCCCTTTGATCTCGAGAATAGAACAAAATTCCCACCGATTCGTGTACGTATTCTACGCTGAAGTTACAACACGTTGCGTTACGTTATTACGTAAGACTGATCGTCACGCGATATGAATGAAACAAACAAACTTACAGTGACACGTCAGACTGGTAGTCAGAATCTGTTTGTCGGAGTCCGCGTGCTCGGCGGAGCTGGAAAATAAAAAGAAATCGAATTATTGCAACGTAGCCGTCGAAAGCCGTCATTCTTGGGACAAAATGTCCCAATTTACATTACCGCTTGCTAACGCTAATACACGTAGAATGAAATCTCAATACATAGATTTTTAACACATGGATAGTCGAGGATCCACAGCGTCGAAACGACCGAGTCGCGTCAAGTCTGCGTGTAGTCCGAGTGAGAAGCTCGAGATCGGCCAGTAGAATGAGACTCGACAGGTCCAAGTTGGCAAATCTACAAATCTCTGTTTCGTTTCGGGCAATAAATTATCCTGGTTAAATTTCCAGCAGGAGCTTAATAAATTTACGAACGGTATCGCGTGGCGGATATCCAGCCAGTTGGATTATCTGGCCACGGCACGATGCTCTCTGTTGGCGCTTGGTTAATGAAGAATTAAAGTCGACCTCCGCGTTCCTATTACGGAACCGAGTGGAAACGATACAGAGCAAAGAGAGAGAGAGAGAGAGAGAGAGAGAGATAGATAGAGAGAGAGACCTCGTGGATTCCGAGGATCCGCGAGCGGTGCATGTTTGATGCCGGAAGTGCTTCGAGTCCCGAGCCTGCCATCCTCTGGTTGCGGTTTCCGCAACCTCCGTAGGGTCATTAGCCAACCATTCATTATGCAAGTGCGAGGCAGTATTGCGTCAATACAGGCGCGGCAAGGGGCCGGGTAGGGGGCCTGGAGGTGGCAGATTGTTGGCCCAATCGATAACAATGCGCCCTGTTTACCGGTCGGATAATCAACAAACGCGGCTTCTGCTAGCTTCGAAGACCAAGCAAGTGGGAATTACAGTTTGCCTCGTTGCCGAATGATATTGCGTGCCGGAAGTGTTGCGTCCTTCCTATCCTCGCCACCGCGTGTTCCTCGCCGTCCCTTCTCGCGATCCGGTCCCCACCATGTTGCTACTTACGCGACAGAATGGTTGCAATAACCAGGAGATTTAAAACGATGAGTTCAGACGGTATTCTTGGCCATTGGTTCAACCTTTTCGCTACCAACGACAACTAAATAATCCCACACTCAACGCCTGACGCTCATTGTGTGTACTATCGGTACGTACGACTGACGTTCGTTGGATGATTATAGCACGAGCTAGCCACCCGATTAAGATTTTGCATTTATTCTCAACTTGTTTGGTAGAAACAAGCTCGTCTGCGTAAAACATTCGCACACCTTTCTCGCTGAAATACGCTAATCTGTCCTCCCAACTCCCGACAAACACAAAAAAAAAAAAGAAAGAAAGAAAGTAAGAAAGAAACTTCTGGTAACTGACATCACAGACGACGCCACGACGTCATTTCGCGTTTCCCTGTAGCGTTCGACGCGGTGCGGCAAACCTCGGGTCACGCAACAAAAACATTCAGCCAATCGTCGGCAAGCCCTTTCCTCACCGGTGAAACAAGGGTTGCGTAACCTGTTACTCAACCGGCTGGCGTCGCGATCCTAATCTCTGTGAGGACGTTCGGTAGTTCCGAAGCACTGGTCAAGCAGCCAGAATTCGATATTCGCGCGGCAGTGTCGGGGCGCGACAGACAGGCCGGAAGTATGAAACGCGGAGATGAAAGGGAGGGGGCGAGTACCCCGAAACACAGCGGACGTGTAAAGAGCAGCGCAGCGGCGTGAGCGAGGGTAAGCGGCGCGACGCGAGAGGGGAGGTCGAAAGGGTGGAGAAAATGGCCGGGGGTTGGAGGAGATCCGACGACCCCTTTGATCTAAGTTTCTGGGAATGCAGGCCGAAGGGACAGCGTGCGTAGAGCTGCCGCCCAGGAAGTTGCTGGTAATTTGCTTAGTTGAATTAGATTGTGAATTTTGCACCGCAGTGTTTGAGACCATCGCACGTTCGTCTGTCGTTTCGTCTCTCTCTCTCTCTTTATACCCTTGGTCCCTTACCCTCGGCCCTTTCGCGCTCCCGCGTCATCGTCGTCGTCGTCGTCGTCGTTGCCGCCGACCTTATAATTACTGTTCTATCTTCAGAGAGAAGTTTGCCAATTCGTTGCCGCCGACGGAAATCCGCGCTTTGATCCGCCAAGAAGCGGGCGCCGCACCCGCCGTCTTCCCCGGCCTCTTTTCCATCCCCGGTGTGTCTGAAGACATTTGGCTGGTACCGCGGTAAGGAGCGGAATCGCGCGCGATTATGCCGGCGCGTGATTTCCGCCGCCTTTGATCCGGATGCTAAACGGAAAAGATGATCGCCGCGGAGACGGCGTGGAATAAAATTAATCCGACATCAATGGGGGGATGACGCGAACCCTGTGTCGACCTCAGACCAACCCTCTCTCTCCGTTTCTTTGGTTAATTCGTAGTTCGAAATATAAGTGCAAAGTCCTTGCGACAGGGCGTGAAACGTTTGGCAAACGTTCTATCTCCGGCGTTTGATGTTCGCTCGCTTCGGGTTAATCGGCTACCGAGGCGACGAGGCCGCGCCGCTGGTTTAACCACCGGAGATCTGTTTTTCAAATTCGCGGCAAGTTTTTCAAGCAAGCGAGACGGAATGAAGACCAGACTAGGAGGAATTGAAAGGCACTCAGCCGTGAGGAAAGCGATCAGCGACCTCGGATCTTTCTACAAATACGTCACTTCTACGTATATTACGTTTGATAAAAGACAAAAGGCTATCGCGCGAGACAACGCTGCCACCGAGATTCGAATTCGTATCGAGATATTCGCTCGCCTCTCGACTGGAGTTCGTTGCACCCTGTGTTCAACCCATCTCCCCGAACGGTAACGAACGGTAACGACCGAAGAAAAAAAAAGAAACGAAAGGAGAGAAACGTAGGGAGGGGAGAAGATGGTCGGACGGTGCGTCGACCCAAATTCCATCATCGTGGAATTCCTGGCGACGCGGTCTTCGTGATTCGCGTGCGGATCGCGATATCGGCAGACGTGCACCTGGCAGGGGCAGGATTGCAAGACGTAGAGAGCCAAGGGACAAGGGAGGCAGAGAAGAGGGTAAATATGTACAGGCACAGACACAGAGAGGTACAGAGCAGCGCAGGTAGCGTGCACGAGGTAGGTGCACGCACGCACGACGTGCAGTCGGATATAATCCGTTGGAAACGGCGTTCTCGTATGCACGAGCAAGCTGCGTCGTGCACGTGTGTGCACGTGTGTGCGCGAGCCACGCCGGCAACCGTGCGAATCCTATACGGCGGGCTTCAGGCACGAATGGGGGATCAATGTTTTATCGATATTGCAGCAGACGCGGCACTGATACGTCTCGAGTCGGCCGTCGCGCATATATAGCGCGTGCTTTCTCCCGTTTGCCGGAGGATTTATGGATTAGCGTTTGTTTATCGCCGCTCTTGCCGCCCTCCCCGTTCGCTGCGGGCCACGATTCTTTTTTCTTTCTTTATTTTTTTTTTCATTTTTCCACGACGAGACCCTTTCCCTTTCTTTCTCGTTCGCTTCTTTTCCCACGTGCGAGGGTAAATTAAGCGCGGTCGAACCAACTTCTCGCTCAGGTCGTACAAGAAATTCCAACTGCGCCCGATCGAGCTTGGAAGCTGGAAAATTTCTCGCAGCAGCTGAAGAATTTCGGGCAGTGAAAAGCCCTTCATGAGAGAATACATTTGCCTTGTTCGAAACAACAGTCGTCCGGAGAGACAGCATCGCGCCGACGAAACGACGAGAATTCAGGGAAAACGCGGAGGTGCAGAGAATCCACGACGACTGGAACGGGATTACCCGCGTGCATTGAAGCATTGGAGCCGTGGAAACGCTTGTCTCGCCGCATGAAGCGTCGATCAACGTACGCAACGTACGTCTGACTCCAGGACGCTAGGACGCGATGCAACTCTGTGTGCTGTCACACACGGAGACGTCGCCTCGAAGCAGGCAACTTAAAAGACGATCGCAATTTTACCGCCTGATCGGAGGCTCGCGTACGAGCGTTGAAAAAAAAATTCCACCTCTCGGTGATTAGGGATGCGGGGCGGGGGGGGGTGTAAACAAAATAGCGACGGAAGGAATAGTCAGAGAGAGGCACTTTGCATTAACGCGAGCCAAGAATCCGACGACGTGTCGCGTCGACCGTGCGGGAAACGAAAGTGACGGAGACGTTCAGACGAGTAGGACGAGACAACGGGAGCAAAGTGGTGGAGGAGTGAGAGAAAGAGAGAGAGGGAGAGAGAGAGAGAGAGAGAAGGAAGAGGGTTGGGGAAGGGAAAGAAAGCAGAGAGGTTGCCGCCGTCAGGAAACTTTTGTTTAAAATTGGAATTCCTTTGCGGCTCGTTGCGACTAGGAATGCAGATAGGGTGGAGGCGACGAAAAACCGTGAGAGTGGATGAGGGAGGACGGCGAGGGAGACGGAGGGCATCCGAAAGAAGAAAAAAAAAAAAAGAAAGAAAAGAAATGGCGACACGCGGATATTGTTTCGTCATCAACGGAGAAATTTTCGTTATCGCGCGATCAATGCGCTGCGAGTATCATCGAGCGTTCGACACTCGGGTCGTCGTAAATATTTCGAAAAAGAATAAAGAAAAATGAAGGCAATAAAACGAAGAAGAGACAGAGAGAGAGAGAGAGAGAGAGAATAGAAATCGAAATTCTACTGCAAGACATCCAAGATATCCAATTTCGCAGTTATAAACCATACGATGATTCAGGGGCTGTCGAGTAGTCAGGAACGCCGATAAATTCCGCGGGCCACAATGTTCTTCGACCAGAGACAAGATCTACATGCCGGCGCTCGAGCTACCGATAAACACATACTATTCGGCAAACCATGGCAGCCGCTTAATTAATTTGCAGTTATCTTACGGGCGGGCAGCTGGAATCATGTTGCCGGTACGTATGTAACCGCAGCTAAACGCATTAACCGGTAATTATCGAAATTACAGAACCGGCCAACCGGCCAAGGCTCCAAAACGTCTCTCTTTGCTCTTTCTCTCTCTCTTTTTTCCTGTATCCACTCGTCTGGCGTGCCATTTTGCGATCTTACTATAGATAAATGTCCCCCATCTGGCTAATTATTCGATTAGCCCTGTCTGCTGGCCCGATTCTTTCCGACCGCTTCCAGCTCAAGGATACAAGATGGCGGCCGGTTTTTAAGAAATTGAAACTCGATCAAACGAATTACCCGATTGAGAATCCATACCAGTGATCAGAATTCCCGGAGATATTGAAAACGCACGCCTTTCGCCGAAACATGTTTGTGCAGAGATGATGATCGCTCAACGTGCACTCGAAGAAATTGACAATTCAATTAAATTTTTGTCTTGTAGAAAAGCAAAAAGTATACACGTTGGGAATATTTTAAGCGTACACGATCGTTAGTTCTATTGTTGTTAAGCGTACACTATGTTAATTCTATTGTTGGTTTCTCGATGTACGGCTCGATGTCTGACTAAATCAGGACTTTTTTTTTTCTACTGTACATTGTAAACTTACTTTGCTACTGTTCAGTATAGAATTCGATGTTTTAAAAGTAAATGGTTTCCAAGCTATTTGGATCAATTGAATAATGATAATAAATATTAGAAGTACTCGTGGGTCAATCAATTTTTGTTACAGATTTCCACAAGAGCAGTATCTGGAGTAGAGAGTTGGCAAACAATGTTATGAACAATGACGATTACGTAATTGATTAAAAGATTTAAAAAATGTTATTTTACAAATATTTGTTTACAAATGCAAAGTAATTGATTACTTATGAGTAGCCCTATTATTTCGAAGTAGTAAGTTAGATCAATTATGCCAGGGTATATATAGCAAATAAGATTTGATCTGGCTGTGGCAAATTTAGATAAAAATTTATTTCAATTTTTCTTCCCGTGCCAGTATCTATGGCCAATATTTATTATATATAAATAAACATATTGCATGACATAAGTTCACGTAATTATATTTATTGAATATAAAGAAACAGTACAAAATTTATACAAAATTAAAATAAAATAAAAGTTAATGTTGTAATAAATTTGAATTTTCAGTAAAATTTTTAATGCATGCATATAAAATATTAACGAATGCAAGGTGCCAACTTGGTGGCAAATTTCGAAAGACTTTTGAAGTAAAATCGTTGGAAAATCTGTGAAGGGTTTCGTAGTGCTACGTTAATTAGACATTTAAAAGGTACAAGTTTAAGAAAAAAGTTTGTTGCATAAAGTTAAAGTTTATTACATAATTTTTTGAGTGCCGTAGAAAATCTCTTGCGTGCCATGTATTTGCCAACGTTGGACTGTACCGTGTCCACTTTGACAGAATTAACCATTCGCGAAAGAAAACAGGAGGATAAAAATAAAAGATGGCGGAGGAGTGGAGACGATCGCAGAGAAAATGACACCAAACGGTGGAAGCTTTCTTTAATTTGTAGTGGGAGCGGCGAACGAACAGCCCCGGAATCTCGCATCGCGATTGATCGTCCGGAACTATGAAATATCGTCGCGGCCGATGACGTATTTCATTTCGCCCGTCACTCATTTCTCTCTCTTCCCTCCGCCTTTCTTTTTTTCTTTTTCTCTTCTTCTTTTTTTTTTTTTTTTTTTTTTTTTAAGACACCCATCACGAATATCGACCGGCTTTCAATCGGCCAACAGATGTCCGAAGGAAAATCTACGCGACCGTGTTTCAGCTACCCATCATCGACGATGTCGTTCTCGATGCCACACCTCTCCGTACAACAGTAGCACCGAAGCACAATGCGCATTTTCGAAGTCGCGAGGCAGAACACATCTGGCAGAAATGATAGATATTTGCTCGCTGTTGAAATTTTACACGATTTTCGGACGGTTGTCTCGCAAATAACAGAACAGACCTTCGTCGCGTTTCTCATATTAGGTTGGGAATCTTTGAAAAATTTCTTCGTTAAAAAATCTCGGAAAAAAGAAAATAATCATCGACGAATCATCGAGGCGACGCGAGGCAGAACACATCTGGCAGAAATGATAGATATTTGCTCGCTGTTGAAATTTTACACAGATTTTCAGACGGTTGTCTCGCAAATAACAGAACAGACCTTCGTCGCGTTTCTCATATTAGGTTGCGAATCTTTGAAAAATTTCTTCGTTAAAAAATCTCGGAAAAAAGAAAATAACTCGACGAATCATCGAGGCGACGCGAGGCAGAAATGATAGATATTTGCTCGCTGTTGAAATTTTACACGATTTTCGGACGGTTGTCTCGCAAATAATAGAACAGACCTTCGTCGCGTTTCTCATATTAAGTTGGAAATCTTTAAAAAATTTCTTCGTTAAAAAATCTCGGAAAAAAGAAAATAATTCGAGGCGACGCAACCGAACGACTGAAAAAAATGCGTTTCCCGCGAGCGCGTATAATAACGAAATGGAAATGGAAAGGCAAGGAAGTTCATTTTTACCATTATTCGTCCGCGGCGGCACCCTTTCAACCGTTTCCGTCTTGCCGGACTTTTACCCTGATGAGTTCTAGACAGGGTGTGGCTGATTCTGTCAAGGAAATTTAGTGGCGATCCTGGCGACCAGCAATTAGAGAAAGTAGGTGCGCATAAAGTTTCTTCGAGCGGTAATGGAGCGGGGACGGCTTTACGATCGCCGTTTATCCGGCGGTATAGCGAAGGTTAGAGAAACTGTCTTAATTTGAAACGTTCGAGCTTCATTCACGGTGAATTTCAATTTGAACGAGGGAAATCGGCTTCCCTTAATCGCACGATAAACTGCGCTCGAACCAATTACGCGTGCAAAAACCACCCGGCTATCCTCTCCTCGCTGCTCGCAACACGTCGTGCACCGTGCAAAATCCCAAATTAACTTGGTTACATCTCTCATTTTATAATTCACGGAAATTCGCTTGTAAATTGCCATTGAAAAAATGTAACAACGCGTTTGGTGTCTATGTGTATGATGGGGCTGACTTCAGGTGAAACAACCCTATGGATGAGATGGCTCGATCTCGTTGTATAGGTTAGGTTTGTCAATTTTCAGTTTGTTTTTCTTTTTTTTTTAGATATTTCGATCACAATTATAATTTATTAATGTTTTACTAAAAGGTAATGTTTTTTTCAAAATATGATGTATTGAGATGGCTCGATCTCGTTGTATAGGTTAGGTTTGTCAATTTTCAGTTTGTTTTTCTTTTTTTTTTAGATATTTCG